>JAURVB010001967.1:0-20297 GCA_033002965.1 Piper betle
ATATGCTTATATACTTGTATATATTATTTTGACAGGGTGGACCCTAATCGCACTTTTAGGGGAGACCCTGTCTGTTTTATTTTAGAATTTTGATCGTAACTGTATTGGTGTGTATTTTGAATTGCTTGTCATTCATGTAGTACCATGTTAGGATTTTTCGTATTTATTCATTCATGATGGATCGTATCTTCATCTTAAGACGCCGAGATTGGATCCACATGAGTTAGGCTCGGGTTAGCCGACCTAACCGGGGCCTGTAACATGCCGGTTCGGTTCACGAGTGTGAACCGGATTTGGGGTGTTACAATATGACACAAACTTCCTTAAATGTAGTAGCGAGTTGATCTAATATAAGAACTAACTTTGCTTTGATTTTCCATTGGCTACTTGCTGCATTTTTTTCAAAACCAGTGGAAGCCCATTGCTTCATCTTGTGTGTACCGGTAGAGGATCATTACCTCATCTTTTCTTTTCCATTTTCTTCTTTTTTTTCTCTTTTCTTTTTCAAATTAAAGTGTCAAGAAAATCCACACTATTTACTCGATCACCACTCTATGAAAAGCAATGCCTCCCCCCATACTACTCAAAGTTTCATCCCTGTTAGAATTTAGAACGAATTCAAAACACTAGGGTGCTAGGACTCAAGCAGCCAGATATATTTTTAATGAAAAGGATAAGGCTAAAATAAGGGTAATCAAACAAACTCGTATAGTAAAGGCCATGAAATTGTCTGCAGAGGATAATTCATAGTAGGTAGGCTTGAAGAAAGGCCCAAACTCATCAAAAAGAATTGCCTATATCATTTTCCATCTACATGGCAAGCTAAATATTTCACCTCGAATAATTTCAATGGCATGCAAGTATACACTGTCAAAATAAGTAATATAATGATGAATTCGAGTATCGTCTCACAGGGAGATGAATTTTCTTAAATTAATTAAAAAAAATAAAATGAAGAACAAAACAAAAACAACTCACTTAACCAAATCTAAGTAATAACTTTAAATTAAAGAAAGAGTTATAATGATAAAATTCGTTCTAAAGTCGAATTTCCCTTAACATGAATTTAATATTCATCACATCTTACTCTTATCTTCTATTCCCTTAGATTGTCGATCTATGATAATTATATGACATGGTGGCTCCCACTCCTTCATTCTTCTATTTTTTTGCCTCAATTTCTACCTCCCAATGATAATTCATTAATCAACAAAATAACGCATTAAGATTCGCCTTACAATCGCATGCGATGTTATGTATCTCCCGACCATAACGACAAACAAGTCAAAAGACTCGTCGTATAATGAATTATCAATGACTAATCTATTTAATTTCTCTTAAAATTTAATTAAACCTCATGATCTAAGAAATAGGCTATCAATTACTCTTAGCATTAAAAATTTTATAATTCAAACAATCCAATTGAATAAAAGAATAAGAGGTTGAAATGAATTCAATTAAACCATGTTAAGTTCCATTCTTCCTTAAAACGAAATAAAAGACTACTCCATAAAAATAGAAAACAAGATAAAGAAGAAACTAGTTTTCATTATAAAAGGAAAATAATTACAAAACTAGAAATATTTCTTTTACTAAACTCCTAAGCCAAGAGTTGAGATATATTAAACAACAAATGACCACCCCTTTATATAGAAGATGAGATGGCCATTAGATATATGAATTCAAAGAGGGTGTTCACAAATCGACGTAATTTAATTAATTATGATGTCTATTCAAATTTCCAATTCCTCGACATACTCAAATGTAGCCAAAACAATATACATCTATCTTCATCGAACTTTGTCAACACCATAAATTGTAGCCATTGTGTGGCCATGACCTTTCAATTCCAAAGCTTAATTTATTTTATCTTTTTCTGCATTAAAACTCCAAATTTAAGCATATCTCATAAAATATTAATTAACTAGAACAAAATTAGAAACATCATCTAATTAATAATATTTATACCCGGGAAGTACTAAATCATATTAAAAACATGGGTAGATATTGTTATTTTAAACACTTAACACAAGGATGCGGTGAACCCGACGCCGGGGACCATCCTGTTTGGAGTCATCCAAGAGGAGCCGCTTTGGATCATCTTCGTGGTGGACATGCTGATCCGCCTCCAGGAGGAGCTACTGATGAACAGCTTCAAGACCATCAACGGCCGTAGGCGAAATGTCCACATCACCGGCAGCATCTGCATCACCCTCCAGTATATCTCCAACGTCATCATCCACAACCTGTACATCCACCACAGTGTGCCGGCGGGGAAACGCCAATGTCCGATCGAGCCTGAGCCACTGGGCACCGGATGTGGTCGGACGGAGATGGAATCTCCTCGTATGGTGCGTCCAACATTTGGGTGGACCACTACTCCCTCTCCTACTACATCGATGGGTTGGTGGACGACATCATGGGGTTGACGGCGGCGGTTACCATCTCAAACAGCTACTTCTCCCACCACGACGAGGTGGTGCTGTTGGGGCATAGGGACGACTATGCCCTTGACTCCTGCATGCAGGTGACCATTGCCTTCAACCAATTGGAAGGCACCATCCCCAAAGATCTGGGCATCATGTACTACCTTCTCCCCCAACTTGTATGCCAACTACTCCACAACGATAGCCTCATCAGCTCCGGTAGCTTTGGCGACGTGTACAAAGCCAAGCTCAAGAACGGCACCATCATCACCATCAAGAAGCTCAACCATGTGAGAGGGTAGGGCAACAAGGAGTTCACGGCAGAGATGAAGACCATTGGCAAGATCAAACACTAACAACCTCGCCCCTTGCTCATAAACAACATAATGATTGCACACCGGAAGAGTATGAAAGTGTTCCAGTCTCCATCTTTCATCTTGACTCAAAAGGTTACTACCCAAAACCAAGACAAAGAAACAAAAGAACAAAAGCTTTGATATCACTTGTTGGAAAATAGATGCTCTAGCTGAAACAACCCAAAAAATATTTCCCCTTAAGATGAAATGTGAACAAATATAAAATGAAATAGGAGACACCAAAAATGGATGGAAACTTTCGTTCAATTTAGAGAAAAGAAAACCAACCTACTTGATCAACTTTGATTAAGAAAATCTCTTACAATCAAGTATCGAATAAAATATGAAAAACTCTCCTAACCCAAATTAGACCAATAACAAGATCCGAAAGATATAATTTTTGATTAATTGAGAAAATAACATACACCTCAAAAAAAAATAGATCAATCTCACACCCTGGATTACAACCCCACTTCAACTTGAGATGATAAAAATTTTCTCTAAACTCTCTCTTTTATGAGTGAAACCACTCCTTAATACATGTGAAAAACTCTACCCAAAGCATGTAGAAAATTCTACCAAAGTGTGAAAACTCCACTTTAATAAAAGTAGAAAACTCTACCTAAATGTGACAACTCCACCCAAATAAGTAACACTACTCCCAATTACAAACCATAAACAAAAGATAGAGAAAGAACAAAATTAACCACGTTGATCTTGTCGAAGACACCCGAAGTCATATATTCTCCTCACAACAAACAATTTCTTATTCTTCTCTCACATGCACCACCAGTGGTGACGTGTCTAGATCCGTAACCTCTCATGTCTCCTATAAAGAAGAATACTCCATGGAACTTCTCTAAAGGTAAAGCACACCCAATACATATGTTCAATCACATATTTATAAACTAGAGATATGAAACACCTCTTGAAAATAAGAGTCAACTTCAAACACTCTTCTTGAGCATTGGAATCCTCACAAATGAGCCTCTTCTCGTATTCCACAAATTCTCATTGAATTCCTCGTACCTCTTGGATTATCTTCATGTCTTCATGACTTCCCATGTGATTGAACGCTTTTTCATAGGAGAGAATATCTCCGACAAGAATCACAATACTTTACGAGAAATAAAACAAAAGACAAACACTTCGAAACACATATTTTAAAGAGATTTGGTTTTGCCTACTCCTCAATAACACAGGTTGAAAACTTCACTATAATCAAAGAAAATTATTACCAATTTGCTTCAACAACCCCCAACAAGAACAAGAGAATTTTGATCAGTTCAATGTAAAAACATACAAGTCAATCTTGTTTAAACATTAATAATACCCTTTTCTTATAACTTTGACATTGTTTATGTTATTCTAAATATGCAGAAAGTCACATTTCATATTCGAAGGGACGTGTGGGTAGCCAAAATAGTTCTTAGGGATACTTACCCCTTTTAGTGTTATGGGTGTAACTAGTTAAAATTATTAATTTCAATTTCATCTTTATTACCCCTTATTACAATTATCAATTTCATCTTTAAGAAATATCATTAGCCTAGATATAAATAAAGAGATACTTATCCATTCATTTTCAGACTGTTAGAGAAGTGACACTATTAAAAATGGAGACTTTCATGTAGTGTGCTTTATAAATTATATCTTCACAACTTCTTCTAGACAAGAAAAAGATAATAGGGAAGGGGTGCCTTATGAGTTTTATTCTTATATATATTTAGTCCCACTTGAATTATAGTTTTTGTGTATTATTATTTACTCTTATCAATAAAAGATAAATTCAATATTAGCCTATGATTAAAAGTAGGAATTTTGACCAATCAAAATATAATAAAAATAAAATATAAAAAATCAATTTATTATAGTTTATCTTCTCCTTCAATTAAGATCTATCTTTAAAAATAATCGGAATCTACATCTAAGTTATTAGATTATTATAGTCTATCTCATTATTTGATAAGAGTGTATTTATAAAGTTAAGTTTTGTCTGTAGTATAAGTCGTGCATAGCATGAAATCTTGCCTAGTTTAAATAAAATAGATATCTCAATGTTATTGATTATATCTAATTAATTAATACTTTACTATAAGAAAGGATAAAATCATAAAATCAAATGGATAGGTAATTGAATTAAAATTTTCAACACTATAGTTGACTAGTACTTTCTTAATATGATAGGACAAAATCGTAAAATAAGAATAGGCATGCTTGTAAATGTGATGAATTAACAAAGGACACATGACAGATTGTTGTGGGTTTCCTTTGTTACATAATATAAATATATAAAGAAATAGACTAGTTCATACTCAAAATTAATAGATAAATAGACAAGATACTTTCAAGTGTCATGTGAAACATAAGTTGATATCAATCTAATTTACTAACTTAGAATCGTTTGATTCTTTTGCTTTAACAATGAACACACTTGTGATCATATCAAGAAAAAACATACTTGTAATTAGCTTAAAATCTAAATAGATGAACTTTCTTAAATGTTAAATGATGAGATTCAATTAATTCCCTTCTAGGGATTATCTCTAAATAAAATGATAAGAAGGAAATCATATACCAAACACACACACACACACATATATATATATATATATGCGCACGAAAATGATAGAGTGTGAACCATTTTTATATATGAATTTCATGAACTACATCATGACCACTGATTTTTCCTTTAATGATTTAAATTGAGGAGTTATGAGTAGTTTCATCAATAATTATCCAATGTGACCCGGTAAATAAAAAATTAACAGCCACAATTAAAGTTCACAAAATTCACATATAAAATACGTAAATGATGGGTGTGAACTTTTTTATTTATGAACTTTAATTGTAGCTATCAATTTTTTATATAATGGTTTATATTGGATAGTTATTGATGGAACTACCCATAACTCCTCAATTTAAGTGTTTCTCTCTCGCTCTTCCTCTCCCTCCCTCTCTCTCTCTCTCAATTGCCCACTCCTCAATAAGACAATTGAAAACTTCACTATAATCAAAGAAAATTATAACCATTTTACTTCACTACCCAACTTGAACAAGAGAATTTTGATCAATTTTAAGTGCTTTTATAGCTTGATGTAGGTTGCTAATGATGCTCATCTTTTGCATGCTTATTGATTTATGTGTTCGATTGTGAATGTAAATTTATCACATTAAAATAAACACATAAATGGCATGAACAAAATTCATAATTTTTTGTTGTGTTCATTGTAATGTATGTCTGCTTTGTCATGCTTTAATTTTGTGCTACATGGTGAGTTTACTAAAAGTAGTTAATAAAATCTATAAAAATTACATAAAGACTCCCTAATTGGCTATTGAAAATTGTAAGTTATTTGCACTAATTAAAAATCATTTAGGTAGCGAGTTTAATTCATTTTTAGAGAGTGCAGGAATGCAAGGTGAAACCCTAGTTCTTTAAATATGAATGTAAAATTCGAAACCCTAATAAAATGGTCATGAAATTACATGAAATTTCTCTCATTGGTTCAAATTTTAACTCATTTAGACATTGTTTGCCCTATCCAAATAATCTTCCAGTTAAGTTCATTTGATTAAACCCTAACTTTGGACTTTTTAACTAAGCGTATATGTAACCCTAAACTTTAACTAAGTTACCTAATGAGTTTAATGCTCTATTAAACAAGTAATAAAGTTACTTTAAGTGTCTTATATGTTGTGCATGTATTGAGGTCTTGCCTCGATATGTGTGTCAACATAATTAAATTATGATTCGGGTTCCATCTCCATGTGGGGTGAGCTCGTTAATCTAGGACGTGAACCTCCACTCATCTAGGTTCATAAGACTGTCTTTCACTTCATTTCTACTTAACTTCTTGCATGTCACATTTAATCGTGTTTTAGACGTAGGGCAACGTCAGCAACATTTTATCGGATTCCTTCAATGTTGGTTCATTTAGTAATATTTCCCATAAGCTTAATAAAACTTCAAGGCGAAGATCTGTTGATAATTTTCAGAAGATAAGATCAAGAAACCTATTATACAAATCTCTACTTAAGCCTACTATATAAATATACAAGGGTTTACGATTTTACAAATAAGAGAGATTTGTGCGGCTAGTATGAATTTCACTAGTACTCATTCAAATCCTAAAGTAGTGTAATATATGAGGGTATTGCGTAACGCAATACATTTTTAGAATTTATGGTAGTAACTTAATTATTCCTTTGCCACCTGAGCATCGAAGCGGGTATAATATAGAAGATATGAGGCTATAAGCTTTTTGTATGAATATAATATTTTGCTGTACTTGTACACCGGCTCTTTTTAAATAAGTTATTTGTCCTGTGAGGCTTTCTAAAGTTTTTCAAGTTTTCGTGGGTAATGGAATACTATCTGTTAATATTGCTTTTATCGGTAATATTTTGAATTGGTAATCAACTGACGTTTTCCGTGTGTGTGTGTGATCCCCTAGTGTTGGTGAGCCTATGCACATGGATCAAAGGCTTAGTGATAGTAGTAGGGGCCTTATGTGTTGTGTTTATGTATTGAACTTTATTTTATATGACTTTATTTGGTAGGCATGAGCCACAAAACTGAATTCCATAAACCTTGTATGTTGAATTGGGTTATGTAATGATGTTTACGCATGTTTATTTAATATTTTATTATTATTATTATTATTATTATGAAGGAGATAACTTTGGGATAAAGGCTAATAGTCGTTTACAGGGCATATAAGCACCAGAGTCTAGAAATATAATGAGGAGCAAACCCACCTATAAGAAATATATTTAGCTACAATTATATGCATGTACAGAGAAATGTGGGTAGGAGGAACATACTGGTCTTACTACGTGAAAACTGGGTGTTAGAGTTTGATACCCTAGTATCAGATGATGCCCTAATATCCGATGATGTCCTAGCATTCGATAATGCCTCTATATTTAACCTTTACTTGTAGGGTGGAACATATACCATGACCAATGTTTCTGTTATCACACTCATCTACATTAAATAAATAAGTTACCTAATCTAATCACTGAAATTAAGTATAAAAAATTGAAGCACATCAAAATGTACTTTAAGTACTCAACCTCTTAGCTACATTGACGTGTTGCCTTCATGTAGCTTGAAGTGATCATCGCATTTATAAAATCACCATCTTAGCCTAAGCAACTTAACCTCTTAAGTGTATTGAGGTATATTGCCTTCATGTAGATCGAAGTGATCATCACATTTATAAAATCACTGTCTTAGTCACAACAACTCAACCTCTTAGCTGCATTGAGGTCTTTCCTTTGTATAGCTTGAGTGATCATCGCATTTATAAATCACCCTCTTAACCGTAAAGGAAGTGCTGCCTTTCTTGTGACTCGGAGTATCCACATAGAATCTTTAAACGTAAGATTCAACTAATGTAATATGAATTTTTCATGCATTTTATGAAAACTCTTTAATGTGCCTTTCTGAGGGTTGAGATCCACTTCTGTAAACTTTATATACAATAACCAATAAATAATTTTTCAACTTATAATATCACGATTTAGTCTATTCTTTAAAAGCATAAAAATAATATATATCACAATAATGACATAAATAATTAATTTTTACAAAGACAACTAAGTGTTTAATAGTGTGTGTGTGTGTGTGTATTATAAATAACAAAATTTAGAGCAAAAGAGATACAAATATCTACAAAGGAGTGCAGAGAAGAAAGCCTTACAGGGCTTTAAGGAAGACACGGTTTACAGAATCCAAATTCATCCCATTCATCACAATCTTAAACTTATTATACGCAAAATTTACGACTAATTGGACAGATAAAGGTGGAAAACAGAACATAATAGTCATGCATGATCTTAACTGATAAACTAACCTTAATTACATTAGAAATAAAACCGTATTAAAAACCTTCTTCTTAACCAAGTAAATATAAGATATTGCCACATGCATATCCCAGCATTGAACATACTAGAAAGCTATGAAATCTGAGGAAAATCAAAAGGCCAATCATACACAGGGACTTGTGTAATGGAAGAAGTTGGAGTGAAGCTGGGACACAGCTCTTTGTCAACTAGTCACATGTGCATTTCCGGGCGTCCATGGTCGGTAGCTCGCCCTTTTCCTGTGCGTTGGTTGGCCTTTCTTCCCCCTTGTCCCCTCTCCCTTCTCACCTCCATCACCCCTTGCCCATTAGGCGGTGCATGTTCTCAACCCCTGTATAAAAGTAAGAGCTTTTAGCCTGGGGTTTTAGTACTCTCCAATCAAGGGCAAGATTTGGGTTGCTGGTTCCAACAATTCTTTGAATCTTGGAGTGGATTATTGGGCATGGCCTTCAAGTTTTTATTTATATTGATTTCGAATCAAGCAACTCTTGCATATATATAGTTCACAACAAGTTGGCCAAAAAAAAGTTGCAGCGGAGAAGCACATAGTATTAACACAAAGACGGTGGAAAATGTGATGGATTGTTTCTTATATTCATGAATATATACTTGTGATTTGACATTAAAGAAAGCACTTGTTATTAATTTTTTCCTTAATTTAATCAGATTTATTAGGGATTATATTTTAATTTACCTGCATATTATATTGTTTTTTTTCAAATGTACCTCTTTTGTTTTCCTTGAAAACATTAAGACGAACAGGACCAATTAGAAGAATTACAATGATCAGAATTAATAGACAAAATAAAGATGAAAAATTAACCAACTTTCAACTATATAAAAATGATGAAATTGCAGTTAGGTCAATAAAAATCATGCAAGCAAACCAACTTTTCTCTCCAAAACAGATCGAGCAGACCAACTTTGATCGACAAATTTGGGGGCATCTGAATGATAGCATACCATGCAATATTTGGAAAACAGAGAGCACAAGCAAGCCTAAAATTAACACTTTTTTTAATGGGATGTCTCTGAAGAGACCAAAAAAACCACATAATGAATGGATACAAATTTTAGCTGTATAGTAACGGAACCGTGCAAGTATGCGAAAGAAGATGACCACATCAAATAAAATAGGTTCGACAATGTGCCTACTCTTCTAAATCAAATTGAATTTTCACTATATGAGCAGCTCAATTAGTTACCTGCTTAATCGAAATAAAAGTAAATGGAATAAGAATAAGATCAAGCAGCTTTTACACACCTCATATGCTTCATTAATCTTCAGTCTATAACAATATAAAAATATAGAAAAAATATTAAAAATATTATTTTAAATATTTTTAAAATATAATTTTATAAAACATCTTCTATTCGTATCAAATTACCCAAAATCCACATCTGATCTAAATATTTTTTAATATATTATATATTCAAAAATTCTAAATCTAAATCTGATCCAAAACTGAATTGGATATAAACGGGTCAGATTCGGATCGGATTCACGGGATATTTGAACTATCCGTACACCCTAAAAACAAAGAAAATAATATGTTGGAAGGTTACAGCCAATATTTGCCACAAGCCTTAATGAATAGTTAGAGAAGCATATATAACATTACCCACTTATTTTTTAAATAATAAAACTATCATAAATATATTTAATGGGAGGAAAAATAATCAACTATAAAGTCTAATAGATCCAATAGGTAACTGAATATGGATGGGTGATTACAACATTTATTATTGTAAATTTTGAATTGTCAATAAGGATATTTAATAAATAGTGATTTCCTTAGTTATGATCAAGTCGTGCAAATATATTAGTTATAAGCACTACTGAAAAAATCAACTTAGATCAGGCGGAATCCATTTTAAATTTGGGTGGAATCGGCTTTTAGTAAATTATTAAAATATCCTTAATTTTATATTATATAAATTATTTATGTATAGACAAAATAGGAATTCAAAGTTTACAATAACGGAAATACCCCTTACTCTCCCTCTGCTGCCGTTGTCGCCCCTTCGCTCTAGCAGGGCGGGACAGGGCCGGAGGGGGAGGTAGGGCCGGCGGGGGAGGCGGGGCCAGTGGGGGGACTAATCTAGGCCGACGGTACTAGGTTGGCGGGGGGGGGCCCGGTGGGGGAGTTCGGGCGTGGACGGCAGGGGGAGTGCAAGCGTAGCCGGGCCGACGGGGGAGATAGGGGCGGGGATGACAGGGGTGAAGAGCGGGAATGGCATTCTCGTAATTAAAAGTTAACTCGATTCCGACTCGAGTAAAAAATAATAATTAATTAAAAATAATTTTTTAAAAAATCTAAAAAATATCATAAAATATAATACATACAATAATATCAAAATTACATCAATATCTAATTTTTATATATTTATGTTATGAGTTGTCAAATTATTATATATGACCGATTTGGGCCGATTTAGACCGATTCAACTGAACCGATTCTTGTTCGATTTAGACCGATTCCGATTCCAACTCCTTCTAAAACCGATTCCAATTTTTGTAACTATGGTTGTAAGACCTTCAAGTAAATTATTACTTTAGATTGATAGATAATTTGCTTAAAGCTAATTAGGCCTTACAACTATACTAAAAAGGCCTTTTAGTAGATTGCCACTCAAGAAACAATACAAGCTTCTGAACCCAAATATTTATCCACATTACTCTCTAGTCTCTGCTAATTTCTGGTCGCAATCATCTGTAAATCGGAAAGTTCCATTCCAACATGTGGCCGAGAATTTAGTTGATTTTTGGAGAGTTAATTAATCTTGAAAAATCCATAAGTATCCTCCCCCAATAACTAACACCCACAGATTAAAACCCACTTATTTTGAGTTGTTCGCATGCCCTCGTATGCCTGGAGATATTACTTACCTCAGCTTGCCCATCTTCGGCGGTAACGAAAGAATAAAATGGGTTCGCCCTATAGTTTCAAAATTTGAAAATGAAATCAAAGGGTAGGGTAGACACAAAATTTCTTATAATGCGAGATTGTCAAAATATATAATGAATTGCCATGTCATTCCAAAGGCTATTACAGAAGATCAATTTGGCCTAAGCTAATTTCTGGTGGGGTAAAGAAAATAATCATTTTTGTAAATTTTTAAAATGAAAGGATATATATAACGACCCGGCCAAAGTACAATGTAATGGGCTAAGTCATCTCTTTAAAATGGGTACCTCGGAAGTTAAAAGATCTCTAGTCCATTCCAACTTATAAACAAGATCTTCTCCCAGTAGGTATTAGTAGGTATTAGATGTGTGGGACTAAGTTGAGGATCTCACAATCCACCCACCTTAGGAAATTTTTCCCTGAAATGCCTATACTTGGCCCGTTGTCCCCGAAATGCCTATACTTGGCCTATTGCTAGCCCAAACCTACGACCTTTTTGGCCCATAACCAGCAGCCTAGTCAGCGTTTCTAGTCCAGCCCACCATCTAACACGGAACCAGATCAGCGTGACCGGCAGCTTAGTCAACAAGGGCCCGTAACCGGCAACCTAGTCAACGTTTCTAGTCCAACACACCATCTAACACGGAACCAGGTCGGCGTGACCGGCAACCTAGTCAACGTTTCTAGTCCAACACACCATCTAACACAAAACCAAGTTGGCTCTGATACCATTTATAATAACCCAGCCCAAAGTGCAACGTAATGGGCTAAGTCATTTCTTTAAAATGGGTACCCTGAAAGTTAAAGATCTATAGTCCATTCCCACTTATAAACATGATCTTCTCCCAGTAGGTATTAGATGTAGGACTAAGTTGAGGGATCTCACAATCCACCCGTAATCGGCAGCCTAGTCAAGGTATTAGATGTGGGACTAAGTTGAGGGATCTCACAATCCACCCAACCCGAAAGTTAAAGATCTATAGTCCATTCTCACTTATAAACAGGATCTTCTCCCAGTAGGTATTAGATGTGGACTAAGTTGAGGGATCTCACAATCCACCCACCTTAAGAAATTTCGTCCCCGAAATGCCTATACTTGGCCTCTTGCTAGCCCTAGCCCACGACCTTTCTTGGCCCGTGACCAGCAACCTAGCCAACGTTTCTAGTCTTGGCCCGTTGCTAACCCCAGCCCACTGACCATTTTTAGCCCGGGACCGGCAGCCTAGCCAACGTTTCTAGTCTTGGCCCGTTGCTAACCCCAGCCCACGACCTTTTTGGCCCGTGACCGGCAGCCTAGCTAACGTCCCTAATCCATCCCACCATCTAACACGAAACCAGGTCGGCTCTGATACCATTTGTAACGACCCAGCCCAAAGTGCAACGTAATGGGCTAAATAATTTCTTTAAAATAGGTACCCTGAAAGTTAAAGATTTATAGTCAATTCCCACTTATAAACAAGATCTTCTCCCAGTAGGTATTAGATGTGGGACTAAGTTGAGGGATCTCACAATATATGTATACCTAAGAGCATGGGAGGAATTGGCATCCAAGCTGGCATGGAGAATATTGACACAACCTGAAACCTTACTTGTACAAGATTTCATGGCAAAGTATGGAAAAGATATCTATACGAATAAATCCAAATCATCAATGTCAAAGGGACTCAAACTGGGATTTAATGAAATTCAAAAGAAATCTTTATAGACAATTGGCACTGGTAAAATAATAAGATTGGGACTTCATCTTTGGGTGCCTAATATGCCAGAGAAGATACCATGGCTCAACCCATGATTTTAGAATTTAATTTATTACCCTATCACATACCTGGTTAACAAAAGGAAAGGGGTATAGAATACAAACAAAGTGAATCAATTATTTCACCCGACAAATGCAAGAGAAATTCTTAAACTCCCTTGTGCTGATAATACAAAGGAAGAGAAGCTCATTTAGTTGAAGGGCCGATTGGTACGTGGGCATAAGGGTCTTTATGATACAATTAACAATTCGCTTCATTTTAAATTGGGTCTTCCTCTAGCCTCTTTAGGGGTTATTATCTCCTTGGTAGCTCAACACATGTATTCTTTACCTTCATACGCATTCATAGCACACGACTTTATTAGCCAAGCTGCATTATATACTCATCACCGGTATATCACAGGGTTTATCATAATAGGAGCCTTTGCTCATGGAGCTATATTCTTCGTTTATGGTTTGATATTCCCGTGTCCTCGGGGTAGAGGAACCACACCAATCCATCCCAAACTTGGTGGTTAAACTGTACTCATTTGCTCATAACCATGTTGTCTTCCGGGATAAAAGTTTGATGCGGAAAGGTTAGTGGTATCTAAAAATTCCACTATGTCTGCTAATTTTTCGTTGGAGAATAGGCATGAATATTTTGTCTACAAAAGTGAATCTCTTCAAATGGAAAATTATAAAAGAGAATACATGTCCAATTTGTAAAGACACATCTGAGACAATCATTCCTATTTTAAAAGAATGCCCATTTGAAAGAGGATAATGGGTATCATTTTTAATGTCAGAGGAGATTATGTCGCATGGGTTAATAATCCCTTGGATGCTATTAAGTTTTTCTTTGCACTTTCTGGAAACAAGAATTATGGAGAGTATATGGTCATGAAGTGGCTAGTGATGGCTGAATATATTTAGGAGGAAGAAATCAAGTGCATGGAACTATAGTTCAGATGTAGATCAGTTTTGTCACATACTAATTGCCAGATCTGCTGCCAATTATACTTGTTACTTAAAGATTATCTCTAGATTCTCCATGACTAAACCCCTCATTGCTCATTCTCTTAATCTTATATTTTATCAGAACAAAGGTTATCATATTATTACCATTGATGTTAGCTTCTATCATCAAACGTAACTATCTCATGGGGTGTGTTTTCTGGTCTTCAAAATGTATACATGCTCTTGCTATTGTAGGAGCCAGAAATGGTCTGAATGGAGAGGAAGTAGAATTGAAAGCTCTCCTTCAAGCTCTATTGCATACCAAAAAAGAAAATTTTCCTGCTAAATTCCTCATTTTGTCAGATTGTTTAAATGTGGTTACGACTTGTTAGGAAAAGAACGAAAGAGTATCTTCAATAGGAAAATCAAACCATTTTTTGTTATGCGCTCACCATAGTATTTACGATGAATGCAAATAAAAGATGGCTGAGCCGAACTTATAATTCTCTAGCTCATAAAGTTACAAATCTTTCAACCAGAGAATATTATGGGTATGTAATTTTCTTATGTTCATAAAAATATCTTTCTCTAGAAAAGGTCCAAAAATTGCATCATTCGTCGACAAGGTAAATGCACACCTACAAGCTTAAAAGAGTATGGCTTACGGCTTATGGCTTATAAACCATCCCAATATTAAACAACTCAATTCGTTGAAGGCCATCACAAATGCCATAATTTTTTTATAAACATAAATATTTCATTTAAACGACAAATACCATAATTTGAGGCTACCCAAATAGTCTGGGCGGTTGGGAACTACAATACGTACACAAACTTGATACCTTAGATACAATATTTCATAAAACAGGTAAACAGTGAGATCGTTGGATTTTTTTCAGAAGAAAAAGTAGTTAACCTCCAAATCGATAATTTATAGTTGATTTATTTAATAAAATAAACAGATTATTAGACAGACTTGTAATTAAAAACAACAATAGATAAGGCATGGTTTTGAACGCAAAGTACTACTGTTAAGACTTTTGAATTTCTTCCAACTGGTCCAGAAAACGGTCTTCATGTGTATAAACCAATATAGTAATCAATTTGGAAATGGAGGGCAAGGCCTACTATTTAACAGCCATGCAAAGCTGTCTGCAACTTAATAGATTTTGTCAGAGCTGTGAGTTGCTCCAAATCCATGTTTAGAAATCAGAAATGTAGCTGAATCACAAAAGAACTAAATGATCAACCTGGGAAAACACAAAATTCTTCCTTCAAACTACCTTTTATTTACACCTTGACAGCACAAAAAAATTTGATGCAGGAAAAAAATACATACATAGAAAACCTCCTTTTCTTTTGTCGTTGGCAAGTAATTCGGATCAAACTGTGAGATATATATCTTCCGACTTTGGTGACAGAAAAAAGCCCTGGAAAAAGTACATGAGATGTTTTAAGCGTCAAAACTTTTACATGGAAAATTCCAATAAAATGGATTTAATCATAGACATAATGCAGTGCAAACAAAACATTGTTCACTAATAAATGAAAGCACAATGTCTTCAAGGAAATTCCACTCATGTTGTAAGAAGCAGTAACAGTCATGCTAAAAATGGATTTTACATTCAATGTAAAAATAATAATGTTCAATATCATACCTGTGCCAGTGCCATCCAACAATGCAAACAAGTCCACCTCTAGTCAAACTAAGTAATCAGATTATTCCCGTACCTAAAGCTCTCACAGATCCATCCCTACCAAAACCTTTGTCATCATATTCTTGATTCGTAGAGTTCTCTTGACAAAGCAATTTGTTTTCACTCAAATGATTCGTCTCAAGAACCTCCCAACCCATAGGGTGACTTTGTCGAATGCCACCAGTGGACGAATTAATGAAGGGCTCCATGCTCTCCATTGAAGGCTGCAGGTTATGATAAACAAGTTCTGCTTTATCTTGTTCGTAGATAGATGGATCTGAGATCAGGTCGGGGCCTAAATCATACTCGCTACCAGGCCCAAGTGAAAGTGAATCACCTCCTTGGGCCACTAAGTCGTTGCCAGGGCCCGGCTCATTCTGGTCTGTTGCTTCTTTTCGAGGCCTTTTCCATTTTTTCGTAGACGAAGTCCCATCATCCTCGAAATCTTCTTCTTCTCTATCTCTGTGCAAGTAAACCCACAGCTTTCGTTCAGAATCAAACTGTACACAAGGATCCCGCTCATAGTGCAATCGATCAAGAGCGCCACTAACCACCTGGTTGATCTGTGCATCAGATACATCCTCCATAACATATTGAGAATCCCTTATCAGAGTACAGACATCTGCCCTGGTTCCAATACTTCCAGGTAACCTAGATGCAGCATCCCTCACAAGGCAAAGTATTGTAACATGTGGGGGCCTGTCAGGCTTGAGCATAAAATGATCTCGAGCTTTAGAAGTGGGCTTCCCTCCACACCTTCGCAATGGAGCAACAATTGATTTTTTACCGTCAATAGCTGTATAGGAGAAAGCCCTGTCAGGAACCATATATCTCAAGTATTCCTCCTTGCGAAAATATTCCTTCACTTCATCAGCACTTGGAGAGATTGTAGTTAAGCTTTTCTGGGCCCTCAGGTCCCTAAACCTTTCCTTGTCCTCCACATGTGGCATGAACATTAGAGGTGGATCAGGAAGACTTCCGATCTGCTGAAGTGTCTCCTGGCCATTCTTGAGCCAATTGGCAAAAGCATCTACCAACTTCACCAGCATTTTATGCGGAATGCCCCATGCAGTGGGAGACGTCTCCTCAACTGGGTCATTAACTGGCGAGGCAGAAATAGCAGGCCCTACCCAAGTCCAACTTTTTGTACCTTTATCATATGAGACAAGAGCCTTCCAACCTTTCGCTCCTAAAGGTGCTGTTTTTGAACAAAAATACGCAGCACTCCCTGACCAAATCCAGAAGCGGCTCCTGTGTCTCCAGTATACAAGGATCACAAGGGTTTGATTTCACTCGATTGACAATCTCTTGAATAGTCAGAGGAGGCAAACTACTTGTTCCTGATTGTTCAGAAGTATCAGCCGTTGCTTGAACATAATTGTCAGACAACATAAGTCCATCAGCAGGCTCCACCCTAGGCTTCTGTTCTAACTCACCCTTCTCCACAATATCTTCAGAAGTTGAAGCAGTCATTGCGATTCTAACCGCTGATAATAGATGTACTACTGAGAATGAAAATCCAGTATGAACTGAAGGAGTGATCAAAGTATATGTTTTTTTCTGCGGTTTTGTATCTTGCTCAATATCTCCTGGTTGTACTTTTGGAGCATTCACATCTAGTGCCAGAGAAGCAACTGGCAGAGCTTCATTGTCTCCTTTCTTTTTCCCTTTCTTTTTGGCAGAACCAGTATCTTTCTGGGCTGACTGTGATTTGGACTGTGAATGATTAGGTTCATCCATGTTATCCAAAAAGCCTGGATCCTTCTTCGCCTTTCGCTTCCTAGGTACTGAATTGCAAGCAATTAAAGAGGCACTAGCATCCTCGCATTCATCAAACTCATTAATGCCTGTGTCCACACTTTTGATCTTTTTCCCTCGTCTTTTTGCATGGACTGCTCCATCAAGCAAATTATTTAGTCCTTCCATATTATCTACTTCCATAAAGCTTGAATGAGGAGATGAATAGCCCAACTCGACTTTTAATTTCCGCATTTTATTTGAAATTGGCTTAGCCACGGCTTGGGAAGGCTTTTCAGTATATTCATCATGCCCTTCACTGATACTCCCCAAAGTCTGCAAGCCATTGCCATCAACCTGCAAATCTGCTGAAGGGTGAAAGGATCTTTCATCTGAATTATCGTTCAGATTGTAATGAAACTCATTATTCCTCCCTTTCTGTTTACCCTTTGAGGTGAAAATTTCTATTTCAGGCAGACGCTGCAGCTCCTCAACAGCCTTATTGTTATCTTTCCTATGCAATTTACTGGCCTTCTTCAAATCACGCCCCGATTTTGATTTTGACTTCTTAAAAGTCAAATTAAAATCCACATCATCACTGACTTGCTCAGATGAATCAAGCTCAGTCTCCTCGCTTGGATTGAATCCAAGCTGTTCATTGTAACGTCCACCATTTTGTGAAGATTTCTTTGCAGTTTTCTCCCTTACCTTTTTTGTTTTCTGGCCAGATGGAAAATATGAATTGCTTAATTGAGAGGAAAATGATTCATAAACCCTTGACTTTGGCTCTGAAGCCATCATGCTAGACTTAAAATCGTCAACAGACTTCCATTTCCTGTTTCTAACAGCTGGATCATAAGGATCCCCAGTAAGATCATCTGCTAGCATGTAACCATGCTGAGAGGGCTTTGTCATTGACAAATCACTACGATTTCCTGTCACTTTCATAGAATTACTCCACTTGTCTTTCTTACGTTTCAAATGTTCAGTTTGCTCATTTTTTCTGCTTCCTTCACCATGACCAAAATCAAAACCACCATCATCTATGAGCGTTGACTGCTTTCCATTTAAGCTATTATCAAGAGAGTATGAATACTTATTCTTTGCAGAATAAGTATATTTCGAGTAGTCCTCAGCTGGTCTGTGCTTTTTTCCAGGCTTCAACGTCTTCACCCTCTCTCTGTGATGATTTGTAGGGCGCATCCGGTAAGCCTGTCTTGCATCCTCCTCCCCATCACCATCAAACCTGCCATCAATATGGGGATTAAAATGAGAACCACCTCCCAGGTCATACTCAACAGCACGACCTTGCTGAGGAAGACCAAACTCTGAACTGGGTGTTCTAAATTTTGTCTTTGGAAAATCCAACTCTGCATAAGTCAAATTATTAGAATAAGCTTTAGGCCTTGCAACTTTCAAAACTCCCTTGGGATTTGTCTTCACATAGCGGACTGGATCAAAAGCCATAGGAGGTTTAGAAGAATATAACCCCCGATTAACCCTCTTCGAGGAAACTGGAAAATCCTTGGTCTTCTTATTTGCCCAACCATTGCCTAACTCCTCTCTCAAGGACAAATCAGTTTCCGAGCCAGATCCATGGGCCTCCATAAAAGGAAGACCCTTTTGCTTTTTCATTACGCTCAAAAGTTGAAGGCGCTCTTCAATACCAGATCCTGCATGGCCATCCCAAACACCTTTCATCTGCATAAGACTACTGACCATAGAATTTTGATACTTGCGCAGTAAATGATAGTGCTTGCGCTTTTCCAAGAAATTTAAACCTTGTTGATAGAGAGCAACCCGTGGCTCACAAAGTCCACCTTTCAGACGAAAAAACAGCTCAGAGAGCGGGCTCCCAAAATGAAAGTTCTCGCCGGAAAAAGTTCTTTAAGAGTACGAACAAAGGTTTCCTGATCCATATCAGGAAGGTACTCAGCAAGACTGAACCGCTCATCTTCCGTAAGGCAGTTGTTCCAAGTGTCCAAGGAAAGAATCTCACATAAATCTGGCAGATTGTAGAGATCAAATGGTGCCGAAAAGTTATGCGAACCTATTTGACAGAACTCTGCTCCTACTTCACCCAGCTCTGACAAGTCAAAATCATCTGAGCCGGCTCCAGAATCCACATTGCATTCAGAATCAGAGTCAGTATCCGAGTCAGATGCAGTGCAACAAATGTTAATCTCGTCTTCTTCATCATCCTCACTCCACACGCAGTCCCTACTTTGGGGTGAACAATCGCTCCCCAATTTAGAGACCCGAAAGTTGTTGCTTTTCATAATTGCCATTAAATCGGAACACAGAAATTATTTCTTAACTATCAAATAAAGCAGTAAAACAACCAAAGACTTTCTGCTTTCTTCACTACCAACCAGAACTTTTCCACGAAAATAAGTAATATTGATCCTGCAATATAAAAAACATCATCCATGTATTATTCACTATCCCCAATCAATTTACACAATGCCAACTATAATCTTTTTTTTGCTTTATAAATAAAGCAACAAACCTGAAGAATAATTATGTAACAGAAAACAAATATACAACAATTTGCACAATATAACAAAATCGACAGACTGTTCAACTAATCAAACAATAAAGTTAAA
>JAURVB010001970.1:0-61446 GCA_033002965.1 Piper betle
ATATCCATTAGTCATTCCAATAACGTACTTTAGTGTGTTTCATGATGTGTGCCGCTCTCTAAATGGTAATTTTTGTTGCTTAAATGCAGCATCTTGCGCAATAATTTTTTATACGGTCAAATGCCAATTGAAATTCATCAATTGAAGCTGCTTGGCAAGTTAGATCTTAGATGCAACCAGCTTACTGAGCCACTTCCCCATGAGCTGGCTAAATGGCCCCTAAAAATATAGTAAGTGTTTCAGTACGCAACAATTTAGTGCTGTTGTTTACTTCCTCAAACATCTGGTTTGTTGTTTTCCCCACCCTGTTATTTTGCAGTGTGAATGTGAAGAATTTTTTGTCATGTGAGTCCCATCCACCGGAAGATGCAGCTGGTTTTTCTCAGATTGTACTGATCAATAAATATTCTGGTTCATGGTAAATTTCCTCGTTGTTAATTGTTTATAATAATTGTGTAGTCCTCTTCAACTTACGAGCCATAGCATAATGGAAGAAGTTGTCTTTCAATTGTACGCGAGTAGAATTTTTTTCTTGCTGGATATGATTATATGTGATGAAACAGGACACAATTTTACCTTTGCTTATTTTATTAGAGACTAGTGGATGCTGCCTATTGCTCACAGTCTGTTAAATTGTCTAATATATGAAGGAATAGGTCATTTGCATGTAATTGGAGTGTTTATTACTTTTTTAGATGCTTTAGTGTTACAGTTAAGTTAATGTAAATGACTTAATGGTCTATGCTCCTGATGCATGGCAATCCAATTTCCATTTCTGACCCAAACAGTATGCTCCTCTTTGACTTTTGACCTATTTGCGTGGTTAAACCTTTGTAGCAACAGTTGCCCTTTCGTTACGGTATTGAGTCTTTAAAACAGCCCTATTTGCAAAAAATGCAAGGTGAGCTGCATACGTTAGACCATCGTCCACACTCATTCTCATAGTGTTGAGCGTGTGTGCCATGGGTGCTCTTTTAATAGACATTGTGAAAAATTACCCTTTTGTGCCATTGCATATGTCCTGATCTGAGAATATTGAGAAATATTGCCCTTTTGCGCCATTGCGTATGTCCTGTTCTGAGAATATGACAAGAGTAAGTTAGAACATAGATGTTTTACTCATTATAGCCACTAAATGGATTTTAACCTTGATGATAACATGATATTTTGTCAAACTAGGAACATGGACAAATATGATAGTGCCTCAGTTCGACGAAAACTGATGGATATGGAGGGTGCACTTACCCCTTCAAATGGAAAAAGTAAGAAGAAAAAACATCCAAGTCACCATCACCATCATCATCATCTGCACCTTCACTATCTAAAACATCTGCACCTGGCCCTTGGGCACGGGTTCTAACTCCCAAATTACATGCACCGTCTCCCAAGTGAGAAGGAAGGGTTGCATGTATCTACTAGTGCAGATGGACACGCACCTGCACCTTCGACAGTCAAGCAGTTGCACTCTTCTTTTCCAGTTCCCACACGTTCATCAATTGTTAATCCATAACCATCCAAGGAAGCAGCCACTCCCACTCGAAGATACTCTGTACTTTATTTTGTTGTAGGGTTGGGGATCTTACTGGCCATTGGATTTGCGGCCATTTTCATTTTCCTCTTCAGAAAGACTAAAGTAATTACTGTAAAGCCTTGGGTGACTGGTTTAAGTGGTCAGCTACAAAAAGCATTTGTAACAGGTGATTTTTATTCTTTGGGAATTAAGTATCAAAGTCATTTTTGATAATGTCATACTTAATTTAAACTAACAGAAAGTATCCTTTGATAAGGTGTGTGAGTGTGCAAGAATAGTTGGCCAGTTCTAAAATGCATTGCACTTTCCAAATAAAGTTTTGGACTGTTTGAAGTACAGAAGGCTGTCATGCTTGTGACCTCCGATAAATTGAACTATGTGTCATGTGCCTCTGTTCTCAGATTTCAGTTCACTAATGGTTCCAGAGAACATTCATACGATTTTTTTGAGGTCCAAATTTTGAGCAACAGTAGATCAGAACATGAGCTTTAAGTTTTATTAGAAGTCTCTATTATGTTTTCTAACATTTGATGGCGTTGATTTAGGTGTTCCTAAACTAAACAGAACTGAGCTTGATATTGCTCGTGAATTTTCAAGATGGAGTTCTTTACAAAGGAACCCTGTCTAGTGGGGTGGAAATTGCAGTGGTGTCTTTTTCAGTGGCATCGGCAAAGGACTGGTCGAGACATATGGAAACTCAATTCTGGAAAAAGGTAATACGATTCTTGTATGTGTCTTTTATGGGGTTATGGTTATAGAGAGCCTCTATAATTTCTACATGGGAAAATTGTACTTAATGTGTGCATTTCTGCTATAATTACATTAATTTCCTATGGAGAATGCTTTCTTACAGTGCTGTGTTGTATTTGACAGATTGATACTTTGTCAAAAGTTAACCACAAGAATTTCATTAACCTTCTTGGATACTGCAAGGAAGAGGACACGTTTACTAGAATGATGGTCTTTGAATATGCCTCTAATGGAACTCTCTTTTGAGCATATTCATGGTAAGATATTATATAATTTTTTTTCTCAGTTAAACAAGTTGAAGAAGAGTTTTTCTACTTGATTTCACAGAATGAACAATTTCTGCTTATTCTTTTATGAAGATAATTCACTGGCTCTTTTTAGCTATTGATCAATACAAGGGTGACTTTATGTTCCAATATGGCAAGTGGTAGGAATGGTAATATTTAATTAAAAAGTTAGTTCCAGTTAGAAATTTATATGAACTCTGGCAGAAACGCTATATTTGTTTTCCAGCATTACAACGTTCCCCATATATTTGTATTTCATGTATGACTTTTCCTCTTGGGAAAAAGTACTTGATAATGTGCCTATATGTGTGCCCTTCTGGCTGGAGGGCTATATTTTAGTGCATTATAGGCACTGAGAATTTCCCAAAATATCTAGTTCAGCCTCAAACATGTTTTTGTCAACCAGCATTGTATGCACTTGTAGACTTAGATTCATTTTATTTTAGGATGGCTGGTGTTGCAGTTACGATAAGTTAGTTATTGACAGGTTTGTCCCTAATTTATTGAATCTGGCTGTTTCATAGCTCTAGATGCCACTGTCTGGAGTGTAGCATGAAGGTAGGAATCTTGACACTCGTCTGCCTCCTCTCTGGGATAAGAGAGAGCAAGGCATATATATTATAGATTTGATATTTCAATCAGGCAGCTGAAGCTTAGCATTTTATTTTATAATGTTCAGTAGGTTTTCTCATTTCTTCTGTTAATGAGTCCTATGTGCCCCTAACAAATCTTAAATGTGATTTTACATAGGTAAAACTCTTGAAGGATATAGTATTTATAGATCAGACAAGTAAATGTGTTGTTAATCAGAGAAAATGTAATGTCGTTAGTGCTAAACAATGTGCTGCCTACAACCAGTATGAGAGTGTTCAAAGGTGAGGAAACGAGAAGTTTTGTATATTTATTTAATATGGATCTTCTATTTTCTGGCAGTAATTAAAGTTGTGTGCATTGGGTATATATATATTTTTTAAAATGCTGGAGCTTAGAGAAACATTTTCTGGTTTCTTGCCAAAGTATGGATCTCAAGTCTATAAGTGAGGAAGGACGGTTGATTAATTTCTACTTCAACAAAGAGAAAATAGATCAACAACAAATAATTCAATAGTTATTTGCTTTTGGATTATTTATGCTTTTGTCTTGTTTCATAGCTGAAACTTTTTCCATTCTCCTGCAACAGTGATGGAAGCTGAACACTTGGATTGGAATGCAAGATTGAGGATCACAATGGGAATTGCATACTGCCTTGAGCACATGCATCAACTTAACCCACCTATGATTCACAAGGGACTGCATTCTGCAGCCATCTACCTTACTGATGATTTTGCAGCCAAAATTGCCGATTTTGGATTTTTGGAATGTGGAAGATATTGTGAGAACAGGATCTGGTGACTCTGGTCTTCTCAACAATGCATCAGCACATCATGATAATAATGTTTACAACTTTGGTCTCATACTTCTTGAAATAATGACTGGCAAGTTGCCATATTCAGAAGATACAGGCCCTCTTGTCATTTGGGCATCAGATTTTCTAAGTGGAGCTAGACCTCTCCAACATATGATGGATACTACTTTGACTTCATTTTCTGAAAACATGGCCATGGCCCTGTGTCAAATAATCAGATCTTGCACCAATCCAGATCCAGGACAGAGGCCAACAATGAAAGAAGTAGTGTCAATGTTGAAGGAAGTAACAGCGATAGGCCCTGATGGAGCCTTACCCAGGTTATCTCCCCTATGGTGGGCTGAGCTAAAGATAATTTCAACAGATGTGAGCTAGTAGTAATTCATTACCTTCAACTGGTTGTGGGTTAGTTTTTTTTTTTTGCCTGTCTAGAGTGTCTGGTTTTGTGCCTGTATCTACATTAGTTTTGTATAGACAAGTTAAGTGTGCCGATAAAAAGGTGTGATCCGGCCTGTGTTGCTGAGTTTTCATGTTTGATGTGGGTTTCTTTTCCTGGCAGAAAATTGCTGCTTCTGAAGTAGCATACTTATTGCACAATTTATGAAAGGTTTATTTTTAGTAATATGTACTAAATTTAGAGGAGAATGTCCTTAATTGTGTATGCTTTCTCGTTAATGACACGTCCCTTTTCTTTTTCCCAGTATCAGATTCAGAGGCAGGTTACAAAGATTATTCCCTTTTCTTTTTCCCAGTATCAGATTCAGAGGCAGGTTACAAAGATTCAAAGCAAGGTACTGCATTTAACAGCTAACAGTTTTCATAAAAGCTATTTTTTCCCTACACAGTCCTTGCGAAGATGCTGCGGAAGGATGGTTCCCTTTGTTTTGGTACAATACTTCACTATCCGTTCTTTACCTTAATGTTTTCATATATGGTGTTTTATTTGAAAGCACAATGAACTTTCTTTGCTTAGTCAAGCTAGTTAGTTATCTTGTCTCAAGTCTGGATAAATAAGAAGGGTTGGTGTAAGAATTTAGCCATTGAAACTTTTCTATTTATTTTGCATTGAAATTGAAGATTCACGTTCCGCCTCTTTTTGGGTATAAGGTGGTAAAAACATCAGTATCTAACCGTTGCTTGCTATTTTTATTTTTCTTTTTTCCAATGAGGATATTCTAATCTAGTTTTATTTTGGAATGAGTGAACCATTTTCAGTGGTATACAAAGTTGTAAAATTTTGCATAAAATCAATCATGAACATAAATCAACACTAAAAAGCATGACACCTATACAATGGAATAGTCATATCACATGTGCAAGTCACAAAATAAAGCAGTATTTTCACAACACTTCTTATTAGCATCTTAAGTTTCGCTGTAGCCTTTCCAACAAATGTCATTTTAAAGGCTGGTAGAAAAAACCTTCACATGGTTTTATGATTTTAGGCTGGTAGAATTATGGGTTTTAATTTATAATAACATAAGGATTTGTCTATATTCAGTTTCTTTTACAAAATTGAAAGCATGAAATAATTCATGAAGAAATGCTAACCCTACTCTTTTACAAAATGTTGATCATACAATAACGAAGAACATTGGACATACAATGGCGGAGAATGGAGAACTGAAGAGAAGGTAAAATCCTTGCCCTAGGAATCTGGCTATTATGTAGCTTGACTCAATAAGCTATAAAATTAGCACTTGAGCTTATCATGCAATAAGCAAATAAACAAAGAAAGGGTTTAGTTTGGCCGCAATTTGTGAGCATTGATTTTTATTTAGGTTTTATTGTGGTAATTAATTGTATAAGTTGGGAGGTTAAGGTTTGAAAAATCAGTAACCTAGTATTATAGAGAGAAAAATATACCCAGTAAATTATGTACCCCCCCCCCCTACAATTAGTTGTAAATATCAAAATCAAATGTTGAAATAGATTTGAACGGAGTCATTGAATCGAACCGATTCATAAAAGATCGGACAAGAATTAGTTCTTTAGAATCTGTCAAAATCAATCATTGATCTCCTCTCCCTTGTCCCCTGCATCATTCTTAAACATTTTGTTAAAATATTTTTTTTATTATTAACTCAAGTAAAGAGTAAGTCAATTTTTATTATTTAAACTATCCCTCATTCTTGTCTACCTTTTCCCATCTCCCCTGCCTGCCCGCAGCCCTGTCCCGCTTTCCCCACCCACATGCCCCACCCCCTTCATTCTTCTCTACCTTTTCCAATCTTCCCACCCCCCCCTGTCGCCAGCTACCTGGCCGCCTCACCTGAATCAGTTGATTTTTGTTGTGTCAACTCGGGGTAAGAATCAATTTAAATCGGCTTGAATTGGCCGATAATTGGGCCAATTTTTTACCCTACTGATCCGCCTACATTTTAACTTGGTTTTGCACTAAGCCGGGTTAAATTGGCCTGATTCCACACCGGCCAATTTTTGTAACTATGATTACCCCTAAGTACCACGAGTAATTATTATGCAAAGAGGGAAGAGGTCCTTTTTCGCCATTTTACCCTTAATTTTTCCCATTATATCTTTCTCTTTCCCGTGTGTCCCTGTGTGCGTTCCAAAGTGGTGTTTAAGTTGGTGTTCCTAATGATCGGTCCTAGCACCATAATCCTACATTGGGTGCCCTAAGAGTTGATTTTTCCCCCACCCCACCCGATTGAAATCTCCTACGGTGGACTGAGATTTAATTGCCGCGCCTAGTATTATAAAAATTATGAAATTATTGACAAAGGGGTTATAAAATTACGGAGAGAACGTGATTGGTGTCGATGCTGGGAAGAAATTTCCGTTCGACCCCACATAAGAAGGTACAAACATATAGAAGCAATAGTCAAATTATAATATAATATATAAACCAATACAAATTATCTGTCCAGCAACTCTTTCAACACTACAAATTATACATGTCTCATCTTCAATGGATAAATTAAAGAACATAGAGTCAAGGGGAAGGTAAAGATACAGCCCATGCATTCATGCCACTACAAGGAGCTGACCTGGAACCAAACCTCTCCATGCTAGCTTCGTCCTCACTTCCACTTCCTCTTTCCCCATCCAAATGAGACACTCTCCCCACACTTCCCACTGCCAGTCTACCATCATTAAGCTTCTTCTTCCTCTTGGGCTCAAAATGTGAGTCCCCATCTTTTGTATGATGTTTGTGTTGTCTCTTGATCACCAACTTCACATGGGGAGCCAACCTCTTGACCGGACTACCAAGCCCACAAATGCTATGTTTGATCAAAGGCGAAAGCAGATCAAGGCCACAAGCTTTGGGCGGTGAATGTGATCTAAGCTTGAACCTACGAGGAGACTCCTTCTCAGTGGAATTACCAGTGTTTGTTGATAGATAGCTTGAAAAGCTCTTGGACCCTTCTCGGCGTTGAGCACGGCCTCTCTCACGGCGAGGGCTATCTTCCTCGTTGCCACCGTATTTTGTTAGAGCTTGAAGGGAAGAACAAGCCAGTGCATTGGCATCCGGAAGGAAACGCCTGATAATGAAGTTTGGTGATAGGCTGCCGGCGGACTTGAGAGCTTCGGAGTTCAAACTACTGGACCCACTATTGTGGTTCATGCTACATGCTACATCAAATGACTCAGACAATGAGATAATGTCCATTGCATCCGTGAACACATCTTCCTCTTCGTCTCTGCCGAAATTACTGCAATGTCGCCGGCGGCTGGGGCACCACCGGTTGGGTGGAGGCCTGGGTGATGGAACATCAGCGGCAACAGTACTGCTACCATTAACAGCATTGGAGTTCTTGGGCATTCCGGGAGTTTTCTCCCATGAGAAGGGCACACACCCGCCCGCACCAATCCGCGAACTTCTCTCCCTTTCCAGACGATACCTCCGAGTTGCCCGGCCGGCGGTGATGGGCCGCCTCGTCGTCAAGATGGGGATCCTCAGGTCTATTGGCTCGTGTTGGTCTTCTTCTTCCTTGTGTGCCATGGTAGATGCATATACCAGCCAATTTTGATAGCAAGGCCAAGAGCTTAATAAATACAAGGCCTTGCATGCTGCCAACGAGTGCATCTGAATTAGTGTAGTCTGTGTTACTGAATGGAAAGGCAGTGCAAATGGGCACCCCGTGAAGGCTTTGGAAAAGCATCCAACGACGACCACATTTACTTTCGCCGTCTAGAATCATTGTAAAGGTGCAGTTGCTCACCTTAAAGGTGAAGTAGAGTCCAGAAGTTTGGCATTATAAGGGGCCAGAATTGAGTTTTAGCTTATTTGGATGAAAAGAATCAGCATGGAAGTCATACGACCCTTCCAGACAACTAGAATAATTGGTCATCTACCGATCTATATTTTGTGTACCTCTTGTTGGTGTTACATTGGTTGAATAAGATACCAGGGCTATGAAATGATAAAAGCCATATGTATGACTCATGTGAGAATCCCATTTGTCTTGGTTTAATTTGTGTGGGCTTTATAAGATTCACATGCTTGATCGCATATGAGTGTGGTTTAGACGTTGATTTATTTCGAAACTGATCTATTGGCTGCTCTCTCACTGTAAAAGGAAAATGACTCTCCCATGCTTCAAAAACACGGATCTACCATTTTTTTTCTTAATGCCAATTTTGATGATTGAAAAACTTCTAGATTATTTTTATAATTGTATTAATTGCTATGAAATAATAATGTAACAACTGGCAAAATTAGGAATAATAATAAAAAAGATTAAAAAAAGAGACAAAGGTATTCTTTTCGTGGAAAACTCTTCCTTTAATCGAGAGTTAAAATCATAGGGATACAACCGAAAGCTCGTTATATCACTGATGATTGCAATACTCTTTTCTCACCACTTAGATGATTTCAAGAGATTACAACAACCAGAGAATTCACACACAACCATCTTTTATCTAAAGATTAAAATGCAAAAACTCTTACATTAAAAATAGGATAAAAGACCTAATTTTTGGACTTGATCCAAAACAAAGGAGAAATGAAAGCTCTTTATAAACAGATGAATCTTTAGAAATCAAAAACTCATCTATATCATAGAAATTTATAGAGTTCAACATATTTTACAATGAGCCTTACATTTCCCACAAGCTTCTTAACTTTCACTTGATATTAATAGGGCTACATACTATACCAATATATAACAATAACAATATATAACTATCTTCCAGACCAAAGAGCTTAAATAAACTTTTCTCTATACTATTAATTAATAAAAGATGGAGAACAGTGAGGTGAAGAAAAGTATACCAAAGAACTCCAATTTTTTCTGCGTTTCTTTGGCGTGTTTCCTTGGCGCACACAGGGAAGTCAAAAGTCAACACGCTAACCAAAAGATATCTCCAAATATGGAATGGAATTTATCAATCATTCTAAGACAAAATTAGTTTAGATCATAATTACAAAAATGGGAATTGGCCTCTGAATCGGTTTTTGAGGGAGTCACTGAATTGAACCGATTCATAAAAAAATGGTTAGGAATCGATTTAGTTAAATTAGTCCATATCGGGCCTATACAAAAATTTGATAACTCATAACATAAATACATAAAATAAAAATTCAGTATTTTTTCTCAACACAAATATACAAGTTTATAATTTAATATAAACACAAAAGATAATCACTACTTATCATCACAAGACTACAATTTCATATGTGTAAGGTTTTAAATATCATTATTTGTGCTCTATTAAATGATAATGACAAGTCATCAATACAGGTCCACAAAATCAAGATTTATCACAATTTTACATGGTTAATATTAAATCATCCAATTCATTGTCTGAAGCATCTTCGGAGCTTAAATCGCTATCACCAATGGGAAGAGTAGAGCTCTCACCCGCATCAACATGAGTCCCCTGCGTAAAAGGAGGATAAAACTCCGACCCATATGAAGTCCCTCAGGTAGAGGAGGCATAGACAAATTTTGTTATGAGTCAATAGATATACCAATATCAACATTAAGTTCAGTAGAAAGAGGAGGCAAAGAAAAACCATCAAACATAGTAGAATGCGATCCAATTATAGTTGCATTGTTTGATATATTGCCATTGGTTGTTCCTTCATTTGTTGTAGTTTTCAATGTGCTGCCACTTTTATTTGCCACAAAGGCCTCTCGTCTTCATCATCACTCTTGTCAACATTGATACCAAAGAAACCATCCTATATATAAAAGAAATCATACCCTATTTATTTCAATTCTAAAAAAATTATACATAAAATCTTAAATTTGATGTAAACTTTATTTAAACTTACCGATGGTGATTGGTTGTTCCATTCTCCATTTCAACTCTTTTTTTCTTTTACCCGCATGTTGTAATGAACATATACAAGATTATTTACTCTCTTCCTTGCAAGTCGATTTCTTTTTGGTCTATACTTCAACAAAAGTGTTCCAATTATATTCACAACCCGATTTTGATGAAATTTGACTAAGTATTTTAATAGTTATCTTTTGTAGTTCAGGGTAGCTTATACCATGTTGCTCCTTCCATGATGCTACATTTGACAAGATGATTTATTATATGCTTGCTATAAAAATGAAATGTGGATAAAGGTGGATTTTACCTAGATGAACGACTTTCTTATTGGTAATTGCAAGAGAATGTATAAAATCTCTGTTTGCACATACAAAATCATACCACTAAAAAATATTAAAAGAAAATTAGTAATCATATTTAGTTATACATAAACATTTCTACATAAAAATAAAAATATAGTATCCTGACATGCAAAAATGCCATAGATCGAGCTACCTCATCGAGTTCTACACGACAAATGATATCATTAAATGTATAATATACCTCAATTAGCTACAAACTTACACAAAGTCAAACACAAAAAATATAAAATTGTTAAAAAAGTCATAAAGGTACATAAGTCAAATGAGAACATATAATGGTAGATTCAGGGCAATAACGACTTTGAGGGTTAAGCAAATATACTGCAGCATGAACAAGATGACAAAATTTATTTGCCCATCTCTTAGTAATAATATCAACAAATAACTTGTATCGTTCTACTTTCATGCCATGTGCCACTTTTATTTCTTCCATAGTCTTTTGTATTTCATCATAAACAAATGCATTGAAGTCTCTTATCACTATCTACCAATCTTAAAAATCAAACAAGTGGCTCAGTTGTTTTATCCACAAATTCTATCTTCTTCCAAAAATTTGCATTTAAGACAACTTGCTATTCCATCATTTTCTTTTGCATACTTGGATGATGAATACGTTTTAGAAACAAACATCTTTTTTATGTTTGCTTATGTTGTAGGAAACTAGTGAGTGTCAAAAAGTGAGTAGCAAATCGAGTAGCCCCAGGTCTCACCAACTCATGCTCATTTGTGAAATTATCTCTCATAAGAGCCAACAACCGTGAGTGGTTATATATTAGTTTTATGACTTTTTGTGCATTCACAATGCATATTCCAACTTTCTTGATTTTTGCAAAATCTTTAAGTATCAAGTTTATACAATGGGGAGCACATGAAGTCCAAAATAAATGTGGTCTCTTATATTCTAGCATCCTCCCGGTAGTTTTGTATGCCAAAGCATTATCGGTAATGACCTGCATAATGTTTTCCTCCCCAACTTCTTCTACTACTTTGTCTAGTAAACTAAACAGATAACTGACATTCTTTTTGTTTGAAGCATCAACTGATCCAAGGAAATACATTCCTCTTAACAGTAAATGAGAAAATTGATCAGAATTCTACTAGATTGATTGGTCCACCTATTGACATAATAGAACAACCTGTTATCTTCCAAGATATTTTTATATCCTCTAAGCTGCATTTATAAAAGTCATTTCACCAGTAAGAAGTTTACCTAATAAAGAACCTCTTTTTGGAGGTTTGATCCCTTGATCACCGTATCCACCTACCACATCAATCATTTTATGAAAGTAAGGCAACTCTATAATATGGAAAGGAATTACACAGTGATAGAAGAATCAAGTAATGGTTGTGTGCAATTGCTCTTTTCTTTCTTTTCTATTGCCGTTGAAATTCTTATTTGCTTTGATTTACTCTTCTTCTCGCTTTCAACAAAAGATGTCTTCCTCTTCCCACTAGACTTAGAACACCCAACATCTTTTATTTTTAATTTGCTCCTGAACTTCAATCTCTTCCATATCTGACTTGTTCAATATGACCTTATTTCTTCTCTAATCTTTTCTTTTTCTTTTTTGGCCTTTTCCACACTTTTGAAAGTAGTCTTTCATTTTTTGTAAATCTACTTCAGGAACTTTCTTATAAGCAGCAACATTTCCTTTGATTCTAGCAATATGTTACTTGAATTGATATACCCCTCTACTTATGATTTTTTTACAAAAGTTACAGGTTACTTGCTTATTGGATGCGTCAACTAGTGTGCCATATTCCCAACCAATATCCATCTTCCCTATGATAATGAAAACTATTAGTTATTAAACACACTAGATTTCTCAATCAAATGATCATAATACACTCTATAAACAAAATCTCATACATAGCACATGGTTGTTTTGTATTGAATGTAGACACAAGCAAAGGGAACATGTAAGACCAATCTTGGGTGGAACATTAAACATTGTCTGAAACTAACTTCAATTTCACCACAATCACAATAAAAGGATATGGTAAAAACCAATTTCTATACACAAACTCATAACCAACAACGTCAACATTGCCTACAACTAACTCTGATACTTCAATTCACCACACAAGCGAAGGTTCAAAAAAAAATTGTATGATAGTTAGGTATTGACCGGAAATTCTAATCACCATTGTTTAAAAAATAGATAAAAAATTGATTGAGCATTTATAGGCAATTATGACCACACAAAATCAACCCCAATATAATGAATAAGTAATTTCCATTTTATTGCAATTATCAAATATCTAAGCACCAATGGAGCACATTTAGGCATTCACAGAATTAAAGATCAGCGAGTAGAATAAAAATTGAATAAGTTAGGTATTGATTGGAAACCATAATCACCATTGTTAAAAAATAAATTAAAAAAAGGGCGATTATAATAACCACACATATATTGAGCATAATAAATCACTAATTCCCTCTCCTTTGCACAACAATCCTAATAACATGAAACCATCAATCTCTAGTCACAGTAAAAGAATTCACAAACAAATAATACAAAGAAAATCAGAATTTAGAATTCACAAACAAATAATTCCCTCATTGTCCAAAAACGGATTAAAAACAATTAATTGTGCATACTGGGCAATGCATCAATCTAGCGTCACGGGGCATGCTTTGAAACAAGAATCAATCCAGCATATTCAGGTTGATATAGAAACAAGAATCAATGATTAGAATCAAAAGTGAATAATTAGGTATTGATGGGAACCACACAAGGGGCGGCCATGGAGGGACGGGGCGAGGCACAAGGGGTGGCGGCGGAGGGAGGGGGCGAGGCACAAGGGGTGGTGGTGGAGAGAGGGAGCGAGGCACAAGGGGCAGCGGTGGAGGGAGGGGGCGAGGTACACTTGGCGGTGGAGGGAGGGGGCGAGGTACACTTGGCGGTGGAGGGAGGGGGTGATGCACACGGGCCGGCGGCGGAGGGAGGGGCGAGGTGAACGGCGGTGGCGGCAAAGGGAGGGGCGAGGAAGTGGAGACACATATTTTAGTTTTTTAAAATTTATATTCCAATTTTACCAATGAGTAATAAATTTATTCATTAACATGTCTAGGTTATTTTTGTCATTTACCTTTAAAAACCGATTCTTGCCGATTTAGGCTGAGTTAAAATCAGTCGTAAATCGGTATGAATTATACAATTCAACGGCCATTTTTTTATACTAACCGATTCACCTCTTTTTTGGACCGGATGCCTTCCAATCTGATTTAAATCAGCCGATTTCGAATGGAATCATCGGCAATCTTGCATCTCTGGCATGGATAAGACTTTGGTTTCTTTTCTCTGCGGTCATCTCTTCAAAGCGTATAGAGGAATACAAATAGTTATTTCTCACATAAATTGCAAAACGGTGATTTATGTAAGCAAATACACCAAAACCGGTACTAAAGCAGTGTTTGTGAATAAAAAGTAAAGACAGCCAAGGATCGGGCATAAATACAGGCAAGAACAACCAATTTAATTCATACTCCAACAACAAATACGATATTTTTTATGTTCCAAATCCAAATACTACATCTTCGGAAGAAAAACACATTCTAATTTTTCTACTTCATTTTTAATTAAATGCATTATTGCAAAAGACAAATATTTTAGTCATTGACCTAAATATTGTGAATATTTATTTGATACTTTACGTTGTCAACGAATCAAAATAGGGACAAAGAAAAGAAAAAGAAAAGCCGGCGAACTTTGAAATTAAAAGGCACCAGCTGCTCATTTGCGGAGATCATTCCATCAGAAGTATCATTTGAAAGGGGAGTAACTAAAAAGAAATAGGCAATCAACAAGTTAGTACACCAAAGATAAAACTTTATAGATCAAGTTGAATAAGATAATATACAAGTTAATCAAGCTCAAATTTATTCACAAGCACAAGTTTGAAGAACTTAGTCTTCCCACAGTTATAAATCAATCGATTACCACTTTCTCTATAAAAATCTCCAAGTGAATAAAAAATCCAAGCCAATCAATTTTGAGAGAATTAAGCACAAGAAAACCAAGAAGCAAGTAAATCGAAGAAAGGTGCAGGTAAAAGATATGGAAGAGAAGCGATTTTAAGTGGTTTAGGGAATCCAACTGCACTCATCTATTCTCTGATCTAACCCTTGAGGGTTGAGAGAATGTATAGGAATTCACAATGTCACCTTGTATATTTTACATGTCTTCCTTTTTCGACCAAGGAGAGGAGACCCATGCATACCACATTGAGCTTAGCATTCCGAAGACTCTTGCTTGCACCCTTCCTCTAGGCTGATTACACAAGTAGGATTGTACTCAAGAAGATTTACAAAGTGATTACAAGTGCGTTGAAAGAGATTGACAATATAAAGATTAATATCATTCACAAGATTAATAACATCCACAAACATCATCAAAACCCCATCTGAAGGCCCCTGTTTTAAGGCTAGAACACTATTCCATAAATAGATGCCATTAAGACTCATAAGACTTTTTCATTATGTATTTCCGAATTTGACTGATTTGCTGATCGATTATCGATTGTTTGCCGTATGTATGCAGAACATTTTTCTCCTGTGTGTTTTCGAAACATGATAGAAAGTGATCCATCTACCAATCATTTGATTATAAAATAATTGTTATTTTAGTTAATTTTATATTGATTTTGTTAGTTTTAAGTAGGGGTGAGCATTGTTTGGTTAACTGACCTAACCAATTGAACCAAACTCACTTCGGTAATTCGGTTCGGGGCTAGTTTGGATTGGTTGTAGTTCAATTGAAATAAAAAATCAACCAAACTTAGTTCGGCCGGTTTGGTCAATTTTTAGTCAAAACCAATCAAACTAAATATACAAATAAATGGAAAGAAATCTATTTGCTTTAGTTCCTTCACTTTTTTTAAATTTATTGTACATGTGTCTTTATATATTTCTATTCATGATGATATGCAACAAAAATTTATAAAATCGTTATTGTGGTTTAATTATTGAAAATAATTTATCTATGTATGTACAAAAAATAGAAATTAAATATATTACATATTGTGTACCTATTATACAATTTCCCAAATTAGAATATTATTCATGTAAATTTTCGTGACAAGTTTATGATTAACCTCTAAATGTGCTCTATCAATTCTTTATTTGTTAAATAAAACTTAAGAATAATTATAATAAACATTTAAGAATAGTTAATGATATAAAGCTCAATTTATCATTTTAGTTAATTCGGTTAGAGTTATGTTAAAACCAAACCAAACTAAATTAGTTCAGTTTGGTCGGTTGGTTAGCAATTTTAGTTTGGTTTTTATTTGGTTAACTAAACTACCTCAATTCAGTTAATTAAGTAAGTAGTTGGGTTTGGTTTTAACCAAACCGATCAAATGATCAGCTCTAGTTTTAAGTGATTTTTCATATTACGCTTAGTAATGATTAGGAATTTCAGTTATTTGAATATAAAAGTTGTGAAATATTTGTATTTTTTTATGGAAATTCGAGTTTGATTATGATTTTATTTGTTTTGTAGGTTCAAGTGATTTTCTGGAATTATTTGGAAGGATATGATGCTCATCTATTTACATGATGATTTATGGAAGAAGGCATACAAATAATCTTTAAGATTTGAAGAGAATGAATTTATATGATCTTTATCTATTTACATGATGATTTATGAAAGAAGGTATTCAGATTAATTTTTAAGAATTGAAGATAATGAGTTTATCTATTTCTGGAGCATATTTCAAGTTTTTGTTCGTGTTAAACCTGGGCTTTTCACCTCACAGTGTTAGCTTCAATTCGGTTACAACCCAGATCAATTTATATGCCCGACTCTTTTTGTTAGGTGTGTATGTATGTTTGAGCCATAGTATTAGTCTCCCATAGTGCTCAGCGCTGCCCAATTGGACATTACGTTGTCTTGAATCTTATTTTCGGTTTTTATGAGTCAAGTCTAAATATGTTTAGGATCATATTTCTCATGAGTCTAGATTGCTGCCACCGTCCAGTAGCTGCCTCAACGCAACCTTTCTCGATCGGAGCGATCCATAGGGCCGCCCATCTCGGCTGGATCTCGTCACCCCACCACTAACTGCCATATTTTTTGCCTTTTCTGGCGAGCCACCACCTCCACCATCTCGTCATCCCACCACTAACTGCCATATTTTTTGTGTCGGGCTCATCGAGCTAGTGCCAACGGTACCCATGCCACCACCATCCCACTGGTTAGCCGTAGTCGGCAACAGTTGTCGAAAAACCTTCGTAAACCAGCTGAAAACTGCTGAAAAACCACTGAAAAACTGGATTCGTTGGAAATCACTGGATCTTATGTTGAACTCATCTAGTCGAACCTAATCGAACTTCAGACTCAACTGAGTGCCAAATTCGAGCTCCGAAACATGCGACAAAACCCTAGCCGTCAATCTTCATCGCCGATGACGCGAGGTATAATTACCTCTGAATTAATTATTTAAAATTGATGGATATTAGCATAACATGATAGGATTGATGAATTGACTGATTGAAGTGTGTAAAATGAATGCTAAGGAACTAATTAGGTAAACTAAGTAATTATCGTAATTTAATGCAATGTATTGTAGGAAAACTTATGTGTGATCAATGTACGATGTGGTTTGTGTGTGCTATAGGATGTTTGATGCGTCATTCAGTTAGAGGGCATTAGCTTTTAGTTTGATGTTTAGGTACCGAGTAGGAGCTCGCCACCAAGGCATATAGACACAATCAGAGATTCTACCAGATCCGTAGGACTTGATCCCAATTTATTGTTTCATTCTATCATGAATTGTTTTAACAAGTAAGAAGTCATGTTGAGTGGTGGATTTATTGTATCCCACTATGCACTGGCCATTTAGCCAATTGTATTTTTTGATTAATAACCTTCGAGGATTAGATCCCTAAAGTTTGTTTTCAAAATCAGATCCAGCTCACAATGCCTTCAGGCCTATTATATTGATATCCCTACCCAGGCCTATATATATATATATATAGTTTTTCGCTATTTCAGTGAGATGTGAGAGGAGGGAAATCGATGGCCACGTCTTGAAATAGGGTGTGTGTTTGTCAAAGTTGGCTTTAGAATTGGTGAGTGTTCGTTCTATTCCCAAGGGATCCTAATAACTCCACCTTTGAGTTCCTCAAACTGGAGAAGTGTGGAGGTTTACGAGTGTTGCTATGCAACGCATGTCTAGACTTATGGTTTCAAAGGGTATTGAAGGCGCATGCTTGAGAGTACTCGACCTCTGTACTCAGAGCCAGGAGTAATATGAAAGATGTAGAGGGTTGAGTGGAAAGAGAATCATTTTCCCGCTCAAAGGGATAGTTTACAATGGCCAAGGAAAGAGAATGAGATGGAAAGGGGACACTATCGCGCCAGGTCGATGGCTCCCATTATTACCCTTATGAGAGTTCTTGAGGAAGAATAATGAAGTTTTTATTTAATAGGAGGGTTAACTCTCCTTTGTCAATTTGTTATTAGTTATTTATAGACCGATAACACTTGTTACTGGTATTTTTTTACCATATATGTAAGTGAGAACAACTAGGAATGAGCGCCGCAACACTGAAATCGCACACACATATATCTACCAAGTGTATGTAATGATGATGGTGTGTATTGAAGTGTGTAGTTTTTCGAATTTAAATGATATTTTGTGAGATAACTATAAATATTTTACATGTGAATGAGAATAGATAATGGAAAGGAACAGGTGAGCTATGGAGTTTTGACTCGGCTCATATGATGAGGAAGGTAAGAGTAACTGGAAACGTGATAAGAATACTGTGTTTGGACTGCATTTGTAGATTTTGTTGTTATAAATATATACTGTTTGTCATTGTCACGGTGACATCTATTGCACTTTTAGGGAAGACTCTGTCCATTTTGTTTTAAAAATTAACTATTTTCTTTAAACTTCTTGTTTGTTTGGCTTGTTTGTATGATTGTTTGCATATCATAGCATACATGTAGGACAATGTTAGAACCCAAGCATCTCATCCATGCTTTGCATGTCGCATCACCATCTTGAGACATTGTGGATAGATCTTGGTCAGCTTAACCGAATCAAGTCGATTAGTAAAGGGTTTGGTTGCTGGTAACATTTTTGGGTTGGTTCACAGGTGAACCGAAACGGGGTATTACACCCTCTCATACTATAAGTCTAAACATGCACTATACACAACAATACTTGTCTACTCTATATCACCCTGGGTGTGAGGAAGCTTAAGACATAAAGATGTCAGGATCCCTCAAGAATGGAAAAACCTCTCACTAGTCTAGAGTCTATTGTGAGCAATGTATGAGCCCGCTCACGGTATAAGAAAGGTCAAATTTGCCAACTTTTAGGTCACTTAAAACTTAAAAATAAATATATATAAGGCTAGAAAGGAAATCATAAAAGTAGGCCCGAAGGCAACGTGAGGTGGAACTAAGCCAACTCTCGGCTCACTAAAAACTAAAAAAACTATATATAGGGCTGGGAAGGGAATCATAAAAGTGAGCCCGAAGGCAATGTGAGGTATAGCTAAGTTTAAAAGCAAGTCAAGGGATATCATCCTTAAGGGTTATTAATCATAGCAGTAAAATACAGCTAGATGACCCATGTTAAGTGGGGTCTCATAAAATAAAAGCTTACCACGTTCTATAATAAGGAAATCAAATCCACAATAGAGTAAGCGACAAATCTAAGAAGAGGCTTAACAACCCTGTGGTCCATGTAAAACCCGTGACTCGAGTCAGAGTTTTACGGGAGCGAACCAGTCGGTTCAACCGTCGGTTCGAGTCAAGTCAGCTTCATGGACCATGAGCTGAGTTAAGGCCAGCTGTGAGTTATGAGCAATGAGGGTCATGTATGCTCAAGTATACGATGATAACGTCAAAAAAATTATGAAAAATGGGTTATCAAGTATACGGAGGTATGCAGTGTTGATTGTTATTTTTATTTGATCGTAGAATATTTTTAAGGTCGAATGACGAATTAGGACGCGATATAGGTGAGTTTGGGTGGGTTATTAATTATAAAACATATCATTTGGATGTTGTTGTGTTCGTTTGATTTTACAGGATTTTTCCCATATTTTGCTAGATTTTTTAGAATTTATTACAAACTAGTTATTATTTTGACTCGAGTATGAATCAAGTCAATACTTATTTACGAGTTTGCCATTGAGGGTATTTTTCTCCCTCCTGACACCTACCCCCCAAAACCCTCGCCGCCCATTGCTGTGCGCTACTGCCGCCGCCGCCTTGCCGCCGATCGATGCCGCCGCGCCTTGCCATGGCATTGTCGTGCCGCCACGACCAACCCCGACCACTGTCTCGCCGCCACGATGCCGGAATTGCCCCACAAGCTGTGGCGCTCTCCTTGTCGATTCGCCGCCGTTCAGTCGCCGTCGCAGCCACTATGACCACCAGTCTCACACCCTCTCGCCGTTGCCAATGTTTCCCCATCATCCCAACCGCCGTCGAGGCCGGCCGTAGCCCCGATCGGAGCATGCCGCTACTGCCGCCCATTTTCGACGCCGCCACCGACAGCCATCCCGCCCCCGGCTACCTTGTTTGACACCACCATCGAACCAAGCTTGTCCAGTTGGTGCCGAAAGATCCCCTGATTGCCCTGTCTAGAATCATCGCTAAAAAACCGCTGACACTCGCCGGAAAACCACTGGAACAGCCGAAAAATTTGATTCGTGGGAAATTCGCCGGGTCATCTGCTGAATGTACCCGATCAAATCCGATCGGACTTTGGACGCCGCTAGGTGCCGAATTCAAGTTTTGAGCCTCGAAACGGAAACCCTAGTTGTCGCCGATTTTCGACGAAGCGAGGTATAAATTACTCCGACATAAATTCTTAAATTTTATAATTATTAGGGAAGCATGCTAGACTAGATAAGTAGATGAATTTTAGTGTTTTTGACGTGTCTGTATGTTTGTGTGTAATTTAATAAAAACTATGAAATTGGTTGATTGATGAGTGTTCAAATGGAAAAGTATGGAATTAATTAGGTGAACTAATTAATTACCCTGATTTCATGAGACGTAGATTGAAAACTCACTAGAATTGACTTAGGATGAATGTGTGATGATTGATGCGTGATTTTGTTAATTGTGTGTGCATGCTATAGGATGTGTGATTCATCATGTAGGCGTTAGCTTTTAGCTTGATTGTGTAGGTACGGTGTAGGAGCTCGCCGCCTCGGCGCGTGGACCCCTTTGGAGCTTCTACCAGGTCCGTTTACGACTCGTTCTCTATTTTTACGCTACTCTATTGTGTATTTGATTTATCATGTTCAGGACGAGTTAAGTGGCGTTTTATCGGATCCCACTTAACTCGGGCCATTTAGCCAACAGTTCTTTTTTAGATTAATAACCCTCGAGGATGAGATCCCTCGAGTTTGTTTTCGAACTTCAAATCCAGCTCATGATGCCTTAGGACCTATTGTATAAATCCCAACCCAGGCCTATATATATATATATATATATATATATATATATATGTTTTCGCGTTTTCTGTGAGAGATGGAATGAGGGTTACTGATGGCCACGCCTTCAGATAGGGCGTGTGCTCGGAAGAGCGGGCTCTGGAGATGGGGAGAACCCACTTCGTCCCCGAAAGATCCGGACAACTCCACCTTTGAATTCCTCAAACTCGGAGAAGTGTGGAGGTTTACGGGTACTGCAATGCAGCGCATGTCTAGACTTGTGGTTCAAAGGGTATTAAAGGCGACTGCTTGAGAGTGCTCGGCCTTCGTGGCCAAGGCCAGGAGTAATATGGAAGGTGTAGAGGGCGAAAAGGAATGAGATTTGATGTGAGAAGCGATAAAGAAATGGTCAAGGTATGAGAATGAGAAAGGGGGATGCTGTCGACCCGAGGGCGACGGCCTGATGGCGACAGCTCCCTTATGTGCCCTGATGAGAGTTCGTGAGGAAGTATATGGTTTTCATTCAACGGGAGAGTTTGCTCTCCTGTGCCATATTGATATTAGTTATTTTCTGGGCCGGTAACACTCGTTACTGACAGTTTTTCTATATATATGTTGGTGAGGAATGCGAGCGATGAAAGCTGTCGGGACTGCGGAGGAGCAGTACGGAACCGCACACACATGTACCTGCCACCTGTAATCTATAATGATGGTGTGTTATCGCTACGTGAATGATAATTTTGATGTGTTTGCTTGAATGAATTGCTTGTTATGAAACGAACAGATCAATGCGAATGAGTAGGGAGCCGTGGAGTTCAGACTCGGCTCAGGTGAAAACGAATGAGATAATGATTGAATGCCATGGTAGATTGTTATGTGTTATCGTATTTTCATGACATATTTATATACCTTTGTTGTGGACAGGTTGGCCCCTATTGCACTTTTAAGGGAAACTCTGTCCGTTTTTCCGTAGTAGTATATATTTTCTTTTGGTTTCTCATTTATTGTTTTGTTTTATCTTTGCTTGCATGTCATGGGCTACATCTCCATCTTGAGACGTCTGAGGGCAGATCCGGGTCGGCTTAACCGAATCCGGTAGATTAGCGAACGGTTCGGTCGCCAGTGACATTTTCGGGTCGGTTCACGGGTGAGCCGAAACCGGGTTTTACAATAATGGTATCAAAGCCCTTGGTTGATTAAGATGGTAGATGCGTTACAGGTCACATGTGTGCCAAAGCTACTCCGACCTGTTCTGACAGGTATTTTTCTGTTTTAATGTTTTTGATTGTAGGTTTCCTTACAAATCGGTAGTGTGACAGGTGAGTAGACTAGAGGAGGAATTACTAGCATGATGGTCACACAGACCCGTCAAACACAGATCAAGAGTCCATCTCCTCCCATGCCCAGGCAGGACAGCCCAACCATGGTCACAGCTACACAGCTTCCAATCGACCTAGGACCACCATGCCACCAACAGAGATGAGTGTACCGGTATCAGCTAGTCGTCGTACGGAGAGCCATCGCCGAGACAGTCGATGGGATAGTCACCACAGTGGGAGTAGTCGACAGGAAAGGGATGCTGCGATAGCTAGGCTAATTGAGGTTCAGATACAAATGCAGTAGAATCAGGAGGAATTTAGGAGAGAGCTCAGACAGATAGCTCTATTAGTGGCTAGAGCAGAGAAGAGACCAGCCGTGGATGAAGAGGCGCAAGGATAGCCAGTAGTGCCCATGGGCCCTCCGCTGCCACCTCCTCCTCCACCACCGCTGAAACAAGGAGCTACCCCCACAACAGCTCCTCTGGTTGCCCCACTTCAGGCAAGGATGAGACAGGACATCAGTGGACCCGCGATAGCAGGTAGCGGGCAGACCGCAGGGGGGAGTGGAGCAGTTGGAGGTGACAGTGTACCAGTTGGTACAGGACCACAGTTTCCCCGATATGAGCAAGGAGAGGGATCAAACAGATTTGTAGACGCGAAGAGTTTGGAACTGTGGCAATATGAGAGGTTCATGAAGAATGGCATACGACCTTTCTTTGGGAAGTTGGATGCGGAGGAGGCATTCCTATGGATATCGTCGACCATAGGAGTGTTTGATAGTATGGCATGCCCCATAGAACATAGAGTACGCATCGTCACAGGAGCATTCCCAGACGAAGCGAGGATATGGTGGAGTTCGGTGAAGAATTATTTATTTCCTCATCGCCAGCCTCGGGACATCACTTGGGAGGAATTCAGAGAGGAATTTGATGGAAAGTACTTTCCACCAGATGTTAGGAAAATGAAGGAACGAGAGTTCCAGATGTTGAGGCAAGGACCTATGATAGTGGTACAGTATGAGACTAGGTTTAGAGCATTGGAGAGATTTGCACCAGATTTGGTTTCGACTGAAGGAAGAAGAATAGAGCGCTTCTATGAAGGCCTCCATCATGAGATTCGGATGGCATACTTGGATAGGAAGTTTACTACCTTCGGTGATGTAGTATGAGTTGCAGGCGAAGTAGGGCAGGTGATAGCTACGCGATCACGTCGAGATGTCGACCAGAGGCAGCAACATCTGAGGCCATATGAGCCAGAACAGGGGACACAGCAGAGACGACGTGTAGGTGTGCCAGTAGCCATGAGAGCTTCGTATAGGATGGCACCTCTTGAGCTCAAGGAACTGAAAGAACAGCTACTGACACTATTAGACCAAGGATTCATCAGACCGAGCGTTTCCCCTTGGGGTGCACCAGTGTTATTTGTGAGGAAGAAGGATGGAAGCATGTGGTTATGCATAGATTACTGGATGCTAAACCATGCAACGGTTAAGAACAGATACCCTCTTCCTCGTATTGATGATTAATTTGACCAGTTGAGCTTAACAGTCGTCTTTTCAATGATTGATTTGAGATCAGGTTACTACCAACTGAAGATTAGAGCAGAAGACATCCCGAAGATTGCGTTCAGGACAAGATATGGACACTACGAGTTTTTGGTCATGCCGTTTGGATTGACCAATTCTCCAGCAACATTTATGGACTTGATGAACAGAGTGTTCAATCCATACTTCCACCAGTTTGTGATCGTCTTTGTGGATGACATACTGGTATATTCTTCGTCCAAGGAAGAACATGTGCAACACCTGAGGATTGTGTTGCAAACACTCAGAGAGCATAGGTTGTATGGGAAATTTTTAAGTGCAGTTTCTGGTTGTCATAGGTGAATTTTCTCGGCCACATCATCTCAGCATCTGGCATCTCAGTAGATCCAGCTAAGATAGAGTCAGTAGTGCAGTGGGAACAACCGAAGACACCTACGGAGGTTCGAAGTTTTTTGGGATTGGCTGGATACTACAGACAGTTCATCAGGAATTCTCTTCCATAGCAGCCCCTCTGACACGACTGACTAGGAAAGATGAACGGTTAATATGGACAGACGAATGTGAGCAGAGTTTCAAGATGCTAAAAGAGAGGTTGACTTCGGCGCTTATCCTCGCATTGCCTGAGGGACATGAGGATTTTGTAGTGTATACTGATGCCTCAGGGATTGCCTTAGGTTGTGTTTTGATGCAGAAGGATAAGGTTATTGCTTATGCATCTCGTCAGCTCAAGGTGCATGAGCGTAACTATCCTACTCATGACCTAGAGCTTGCTGCAATCATATTCGCTCTCAGAATATAGAGGCACTATCTATATGGAACATCTTTCAGACTTCTAACTGATCACCAGAATCTGAAATATATCTTTACACAGAAGGATCTAAATAGTAGACATAGGAGATGGTTGGAGATGTTAGCGGATTACGAGGTTGACATAGCATACCATGAGGGCAAAGCGAATGTAGTAGCCGATGCATTGAGCAAGAAGCCAGGATTCTTGTAGACCGCAAGATTAGTAGCATTGTCAGTGACCGAGCACACTACGGGCCAGAGATAGTTAGTTCGGATGATGGCGCGACTTACGATTCAGCCAAGCATGCTTGAGAAGATTTGGATTGCACAGGAGGCAGATCTACAGTTGAAGCAGTGGTTGGAACAAGGAACACATCAGGAATTGGCCAGTGATATAGACGGATTACTCAGATTGAGAGGCTGACTATTCGTGCCTAATGTTCTAGGGTATCCCGGACTTCAAAGTACTATTCTTCAGGAAGGTCACACGTCGAGATGCTCAGTACACCCAGGTGGAGTGAAGATGTACCACGATCTCCGACGAAACTATTGGTGGCTAGGAATGAAGAGAGAAGTATACGATACAGTGGCTAGATGTTTGGTATGCCAGCAAGTGAAAGCCGAACACGTACGTCCAGGTGGAATGCTAAAACCATTGGAAACTCCATAGTGGAAGTGGGAGAGTATATCTTACGACTTTGTAGTTGGTTTACCTAAGACCCGCCAACAAAAGGATGCGATATGGGTCATAGTAGATCGACTTACAAAGAGCGTATACTTCATACCGATCAGGATGGATTACCCACTGACCACATTGGCTACGCTGTACAGAGATCAGATAGTCAGGTTACACGACGTACCACGGGAGATCATATCAGACAGGGATCCGAGGTTCACATCGCGATTTTGGAAGGCTTTTCAAGCAGCTATGGGCACAGAATCGAGATTCAGCACAGCTTTCCATCCCCAAACAGACGGACAGACGGAAAGAACCATCCAGACCCTAGAAGACTTGCTTCGCGCATGTATCCTGGATTTCAGAGGGAGTTGGGAAGAACACCTACCTCTGGTGGAATTCTCCTACAGCAACAACTATCAGGCCATGATTGGAATGGCATCGTTCGAAGCATTGTACGGCAGACCATGTAGATGCCCAGTGTGTTGGGTGCACGGCAATGACCAATGATAGTTGGGCCAGAAATGATCTAGCAGACACAAGAGGTGGTAATGAGGATTAGAAGAAGAATGAGGTCAGCTCAAGATAGACAAAAGAGTTATGTAGATCAGCACAGACGTGAAGTTCATTTCGCGTTAGGAGATCACATTCTGCTGAAGGTCTCTCCGACTAAGGGAAACACAAGATTCGGAATGCGAGGGAAACTCAGTCAGCGCTATATTGGACCTTTGACGTGATTGAGCGCATTGGACCAATGGCATATAGGCTAGCATTGCCTCCTCACCTATTCGCTGTGCATGACATCTTCCATGTGTCAATGTTGAAAAAGTATCACCCTAACAACTCTCATGTTGTTAGCTTCAAAGAGGTAGAGCTGCAACCAGACCTGACATACCCAGAAGATGTAGTCCAAATCGTGGACCGAAGGGTGAAGATTCTCCGAAGAAAAGAAGTTCCCCTAGTACAAGTGGAATGGACCCGACGAGGAGTTGAAGAAGCTACGTGGGAACGAGAAGATGAGATGCGGAAGCGATACCCGGAGTTGTTTGAGCAACCAGCTTCACAACCAGGTACTACACCAACATGTACATTTAGATGAGGAACATGGTTGAAACTTCCTTGGTTAAAATTTCGAAGACAAAATTTTTCCAAGGAGGGAAGGTTGTAAAATCTGTGACTCGAGTCATGAGTTTTACGGGAGCAAACCAGTCGGTTCAACCGTCAGTTCAAGTCGACTCAGCTTCATGGACCATGAGCTGAGTTAAGGCCAGCTGTGAGTTATGAGCGATGAGGATCATGTATGCTCAATTATATGATGATAACGTCAAAAAGATGATGAAAAATGGGTTATCAAGTATATGGAGGTATGCAGTATTGATTGTTATTTTTATTTGATCGTAGAATATTTTTAGGGCCGAATGACGAATTAGGACGCGATATAGGTGAGTTTGGGTGGGTTATTAGTTATAGAACATATCATTTGGATGTTGTTGTGTTCATTTGAGTTTACAGGGTTTTCCCCATATTTTGCTAGATTTTTTTAGAATTTATTACGAACTAGTTATTATTTTGACTCGAGTATGAATCGAGTCAATACTTATTTACAAGTTTGCCATTGAGGGTATTTTTCTCCCTCCCGACACCTACCCTCCCAAAACCCTCACCGCCCACTGCTGTTTGCTGCCGCCGACGCCGCATTGCCGACAATCGACACCGCCCCGCCTTGTCCTATCGTCGCCATGGCGCCACGACCAACCTCAGCCACCGTCTCGCCGCGATGATACCGGAATCGCCCCACAAGCCGCGGTGCTCTCCTTGTCGATTCACCGCCGTTCGGTCGCCTTTGTCACCGCTTTGACGGCCAGTCACATCCTATCGCTGTCGCCGACGTTTCCCCCATCATCCCGAGCGCCGTCGAGGCCGGCTGTAGCCTCAATCAGAGCACGTTGCCGCCGCCGCCGCCCGTTTTCGACGCCACCACCGACAGCCATCACCACCCCAGCTACCCTGTTTGACACCACCATTAGACCAAGCTCGTTAAGCTGGTGCCGATAGACCCCCTGATTGCCCCGTCCAGAATCATCACCAGAAAACCGTCGACACTCGCCGGAAAACCACCGGAACCGTCGAAAAATTGGATTTGTGGGAAATTCGCTGGATCATCCGCCGAATGCACCCGGTCGAATCTGATCAGACTTCAGAGTCCGCTAGGTGCCGGATTTGAGTTTTGAGCCTCGAAACGGAACCCTAGCCGTCGCCAATTTTCGACGACGCGAGGTATAAATTACTCCGACGTAAACTCTTAAATTTTATAATTATTAGGGAAGCATCCTAGACTACATAATTAGATGAATTTTAGTGTTTTTTGACGTGTCTGTACGTTTGTGTGTAATTTAATAAAAACTATGAAATTGGTTGATTGATGAGTGTTCAAATGGAAAAGTACGGAATTAATTAGGTGAACTAATTAATTACCTGATTTCATGAGACGTAGATTGAAAACTCACTAGAATTGACTTAGGATGAATGTGTGATGATTGATGCGTGATTATGTTGATTGTGTGTGCTTGCTATAGGATGTGTGATTCATCATGCGGGTGTTAGCGTTTAGCTTGATTGTGTAGGTACGGTGTAGGAGCTCACCGCCTCGGCGCATGGACCCGTTTGGAGCTTCTACCAGGTCCATTTACGACTCGTTCTCTATTTTTACGCTACTCTATTGTGTATTTGATTTATCATGTGCAGGACGAGTTAAGTGGCGTTTTATCGGATCCCACTTAACTCGGACCATTTAGCCAACGGTTCTTTTTTCGGATTAATAACCCTCGAGGATGAGATCCCTCGAGTTCGTTTTCGAACTTTAGATCCAGCTCATGATGCCTTTGGACCTATTGTATAAATCCCAACCCAGGCCTATATATATATATATATATATATATATATATATATATATAGTTTTTGCGTTTTCGGTGAGAGATGGAATGAGGGTTACTGACGGCCACGCCTTCAGATAGGGCGTGTGCTCGGAAGAGCGGGTGGAGCTGGGGAGAACCCACTGCGATCCCGAAGGATCTGGACAACTCCACTTTTGAGTTCCTCAAACCTGGGGAAGTGTGGAGGTTTATGGGTACTGCAATGCAGCACATGTCTAGACTTGTGGTTCAAAGGGTAGTAAAGGTGACTGCTGAGAGTGCTCGACCTTTGTGCTCAAGGCCAGGAGTAATATGGAAGGTGTAGAGGGTGAAAAGGTATGAGATTTGATGCGAGAAGCGATAGAGAAATGGCCAAGGTATGAGAATGAGAAAAGGCGATGCTGTCGACCCGAGGGTGACGCTGTTGACCCAAGGGTGATGCTGTCGACCTGAGGGTGACGCTGGTGACTCGAGGGCGATGGCCCAATGGCGACAGCTCCCTTATGTGTCCTGATGAGACTTCTTGAAGAAGTATATAGTTTTCATTCAATAGGAGAGTTTGCTCTCCCGTGCCAGATTGATATTAGTTATTTTCTAGGCCGGTAACACTCGTTACTGACGGTTTTTCTATATATATGTTGGTGAGGAATGTGAGCGATGAAAGCTGTCGGGACTGTGAAGGAGCAGCACGGAACCGCGTACACATGTACCTGCCGCGTGTAATCTATAATGATGGTGTGTTATCGCTATGTGAATGATAATTTTGATGTGTTTGCTTGAATGAATTGCTTGTTATGAAACGAACAGATCAATGGGAATGAGTAGGGAGCCTTGGTGTTCAGACTCGGCTCAGGTGAAAACGAATGAGATAATGATTGAATGCCATGGTAGATTGTTATGTGTTATCGTATTTTCATAAAATATTTATATACCCTTGATGTGGACAGGTTGGCCCCTATTGCACTTTTAAGGGAAACTCTATCTGTTTTTCCGTAGTAGTATATATTTTCTTTTGGTTTCTGATTTATTTTTTTGTTTTGTCTTTGCTTGCACGTCATGGCATACATGTAGGACTCCGTTAGAACCCAATTATTCCCATCCATGCATTTCATGTTTGCATCTCCATCTTGAGATGCCGAGGGCAGATCCGGGGTCGGCTTAACCGAATCTAGTAGATTAGCGAACGGTTCGGTCGCCGGTGATATTTCCGGGTCGGTTCACGGGTGAGCCAAAACGGGGTGTTACAGTCCAAGCTCCAAGTGTATTGGTACGTCTACGGCAAGCTCTGATTCCAAAACCTACATTGGAACCCACTGTTAAAGAAAAGACTAACAACTCTTATCGAAACTCACAACAACAATAACATCAAACGAATCAACAATAAACACTCGACACGTAGGTTAAAAAATAAAAAGGAAAAATGACTAATAAATAAATAAATAAAATTATGGATAAATAGATAAATAACGAATAAATGAGAATAAATAATATACTAATCATAAAATAATTACATAATTATACTATATAAGTACGCGACTGAACATGTGTAAATAATTGTACATATGTGAGTAAATAGCAAATGAATAAATACATAAATAAACTCATAAATAAATAGATAAATAATAAATACATGAGAATAAATAATACACTAATCATATAATAATAACGTAATTATACTATATAAGTATGCGGCTAGATGTGTGTAAATAATAGCACATATGTGAGTAAATAATAAATAAATAATAATTCGATAAATAGATAAATAAATTAATAGTTAATACATGAATATATAATTAAACATAAATAAATAATAACATACACACGAACAAATAAATAAAGAAATAATAAATTAATCAATTAATTAAATTTTGACAAATGTGAATAAAATTAATATCAATAAGTAAATATATCATCAATAATAATAAATAATCATATAAATATGCTTCATAATTGACAAATATATAAATAATAAGAAATAAATATAATGAATAATTAAATAATAAATAAATAAATAATAAATAAATAAAGAAAATACTCAAAAGGTTAAAATATGTTAAATAATGTGAATATACATTTAAACTAATATAGGGTGTCTCGGATTATTGAAAATGGTCGAAAGACGGACGAAAATGGGAAAAACGTATTGTCGAGTCAACTAGGGCAAGTCGGCCAAGTTAGAGTGAGTCAACTAGGCCAAGTCAAGCTCTTGGGTGAGTTGGGCTACTCGATCAACTGGGCTATGTCACGGATGAGTTTGGACCGGTGGACGCGGGCACAAACATGGACACACACTGGCAAAACATGGACATGGGCTAGGCGAACAAGATCGTGGGCATGCAGATGTGAAGACGGGCAAACTACCACAGTGGGGAGCCACATGGCATGATCTAAATGTCCGACAACTCATGGGTCTAGTGGGGTCCACCTAGGGTGAAATCAAACTGGGCTCACAAGGACAATCCTTTAGTTTGAAATCCCTGAGATGCATGCAAATGAGATACACTGAAAAAGCCTAAATGGAACTTAGATCTAGCCCTAAAACCCTAGTATAACACAAGTAAAAATCTATATACCTCGAGTATATACTGATAAATTTTGTTTTGTTGTAGCATAACTAAAGTTATCATCTATATATTCAACATACCTAGCCTCCATAACATCCTCATAAAGGCATTTGGATTCCATCCTCATGGTTTGAAAACTGAACTAACTCAAACCGACTTAAGACTGGCCCAAATTGAGCAAACCAATCAACAGGTAAAACCCTAACCCAAAACTAACGGTTTTACATGTGGAGTATATTTTAAGTTGTTGTGCGCTATATAGCCATGGGCGAAAGTAAAGCCCACAAAAAAATCATAAAAACCGTAGAGAAATATCTACAAAGTATATATACTCCATGGCAATCTAATTCGTCAACTGCCATGGATATATGTATATTTAATACATTAGTCCACGGTTTTAAGAATTATATTGTGGACACTACTTTTCCCCATGTTAGTATTGCCCACGTCAACATCAAATATACTACATGGTTTATCATGGGCAATAGCAATAGCTTTTTGTAGTGATGCTCAAGTATGGTGCCTTACCACTTGAAGAATGTCTATGACGTTAATTATTGTATTACGTGTACGAAATATATAGATTAGGTAAACATGTCTAGCATCACATAATAAACTACATAACTCAAAGGTTGAACTAAGAGTAAGAAATGACTCATGCATTTAGTTAAGCATTCATAATTGTGTGCATTTCTTAAGTCACCACCTTAATCACAAAGGAAGTGTTGCTCTCCTTATGATTCAGAGTGCTCATGTTAAGAACATTTAAATTAAATTCCCTTTTTATAATAGGAATGGTCAGCATGCATTATGTAGTAACTCTTAGGATTTTTGTCTTAAGCCTCCTTTAGGGTTGGGATTTGCTTGTGCAATATTAGTCCAATTCAGTAGCCAAATGTATAGCTTTATAAATTATAACACCATGGTTTGGCTTGCGCCCAAGCCGAATTCGGGTGTTACAAAACTGCTCAAATTATTATGTCTAGTTGAACTCTTTTTGTGTGCTAACTAGAACTAAGCTTCCATTTGATTAGTTATTTTGACATCTAAACCTTATAATTAATTGTAAGGCATTAACTTAAAACCATATTTATTGGTGATTTTAATTTGGTATTTAAATGATTTTGTATCATTATGAAGTATTTTGTTGCTTCTTTTACTTTTGGCATACAACTGAAAATATAATAAGTACCAAATATTTCTTACATATGGTGAAAAACTATTATTTTTCTCTAATTAGTTTAGAGAAATAATGTGAAAATAATAAGGATAGTTGTCTGTCCATCAAAATATTCTACAAAATTTTGTGACAAACTCAAATTGTCAAAATTAAGAACAAAATCTTTATTTGATGGTTAAGTTCATCATTGCATAATGTGATTTTTTTATTTAAAAAATGTTCTATTTAGTGGGACAAAGATACTTAACTAAATGTTTTCGTATAAATAATTTTTATTTTGCACTCTACACAAAGGTTTTGTGTTTTTGTTTTAGTTGGATGATGACTTTGATGGTCATAAATCTATGTTCACATCTCAACTTATTTTCAAAGGGTTGAGTTATGACATTTATTCTTTGTAGATATTTGAACTATTATTTTTTTACAATATTTATATGTGAGCATATGCATAAGAATGAGTTTGATATTGATGAGTCATATTTCTTAAAATGATTTATAAAATCTTGATAAGTATGAAAGATTTTGATATTTATATTGCTTTACAATATCAACAAATATACGAATGTGGTTGATGGATCGAAATTTAATTTGAGTGGGAGTAACAAAAAAAGTACACTAAATATAACTCTTAGTAAGTCTACTTTTTGTTTCAAATTGATATTGAAATGTTTATTTCTTTCATAGAAATATTAGATCATATTATTTATTGATATAATTTTATATTTTTTGAGAGTGATGCTATCTTACTTTGAATTGTTGAAGGATGATGGAAACATTAATGGATTAAACGTGTATAAAATGAAGTTTAATCTTCATGTGGAAATAGCTAATGGTTGATTAATTTATATTTATTGACATCAAGTGATTCATGCATTTATTTTTGGATATTTGCTGAAATAAAACATCTTTTATTAGTTATCTAAATGATCATCAATTCGCCCCAAGTTAGACATAGTATAGTTTACCTTTATAATTACATCAAATGAACGTTAAGTTACCTTTTTTATATGGTTGTAAGGTGTAATGACAAACTTTTTGCATTATTTGCAAGATTTATAAAAGATCATTTTGAGCATTTGGTGTGCTTTGATAAATGTCATATTTTATTTTGTTATCCAAAATCATGAATTTTTTTTGCTTGAAAGATCATTCTATGATCTTATATTATGATATTTGATATCATAATTGACGTTCTATAATACTTTCTTGATTTGAACATTAGTGTTTATCTATTTTAAAAGATATAGTCCTTTATTTTAAATTGATGACATGTACGTAATAGTTGATTTATACTTTGCGTTAAAATCAACATAAGTACTAATTGGTTTATACTTTGCATTAAGGTCAACATGATTAGAAAATGATCTATACATTGATTTATAGTTTGTGTTAAAATCTAGTTTGTATACATTTTAATGCACCAATATTTACTTTTGAAATTAAATCAACTTAATGCAGTAATATTCATCATTAATTTCCACTATCTCTAAAATTAAAATTTTTGTTTTTTGATGACATGCATATATGAAACATTTTTTATTGCAATTGCTTAATGAGTATAAAGGAAAAGATATCATTAAATATAGGCATGAACATTTTAAAGTTACTTTTTGATCCTTCATAGCCTATACATAAAAGTGTATATATGGTGATTTGCAAATGAATTGTTCATTTAAAGCTAATTGGGAACAAGTGCTAACAATGCAATTCAGTTAATGAATGTAAAATATAGTTTATATATTGAGTTATATTATTCATGATAAATGCCTAACTTGGTGTTTTACATCTAATGTTTAGTGCTCTCTAAACTAGTGTAGTATAAATGATTGGTTGAAATAATTTTATACACTATAATGGATTATTTCATTGTGAAAGGAGACAATCTTATTGTTACTATTGTAAAGCAATAAATTTTAAACTCTATTTACCAAATAAAATGATATTGCGAACAATAATGCTTTTGAGAGCATTATTCTAATGTAATTTTATGCTATCCCACAATAGATCTTATTTGTTGAGATATATAATTTTTTAAAAATGAAATCTTTTGATAGTATTTGAGATCGTGAAGTTATCATACATAATTGATGACATATTCATCAAAATTTGCAATGATTTTTTTATAATGTATATTCACAAACACAGAGAATAATAATGTATATCCCACCATAGTATGTGATTTATGCCATGTGTATTATTTTGACCAAAAGTAAAGTAAAAAAATGATCCATGTTTCTCTATTGAGGGAGATCATTGAAGCAAAACTGCTTCTTAGGGCCCTTGGTTACTTTCAATTATATTTGAGATAACAAAACGATGATTCTTTCTTTTGTTTGCTACCTATTGTTATCATAATTCGGTGATAAGGAGCATGTCTAGGTTATTTTGTGTATTAAAAATAATATGAGTGTAAAAGGAAGGCTATTATTGATTTTATCTAAGTCATAATTATTATAATGTCTTCGTGACTAAATGATATAGATATAAGTAGCGAAGTAAAATAATTTGAAGAATATATTGACTTCACTAATCGTCTGAGGTACAACTATTACATATAAACTTCTATGTATCACGAATAGATACTAGTTTGATCTTCCATATTTTGTTGTACTTGCAAGTTGCATGACTTATTTCTAATATGAAAAACTTTTTAGAGCACCGTCGTCATATATTATTATAAGCAAGTAAGAGATTTGATTTGGTGGTGCTTATGAGTATGTATGAGTGGAAGATGTTGGCATATTTTTTATAGAGATAACCATAAGGGGTAAACCCCACCAAATCAAAGAATATATCAACATTGATTTAGTCTCAAGTTGATCAAATATTATTTCTTGATATTTCTCATATTAGTTAATTGAAATAATGATATAAAACCTAGAAAAATAAAAAAATCTTCCCAACTTATAACTTTTGAAGAACGAGGACAAACAATGTTTTAAAAGAGAGGGAAGTAATGTTGTGGAAATTAAACTTTTCTTATTGATCAAATTTTCACTTGTGTGGTGATTCATTTCAATCCATCTATTCGGCTGCCTGATAAGTTTTTATCTAATTTATATTTTTTTAACTTTACAATGGAAGAACACCATGTAATCTTTAATGCTCTATATAGAGAATGTATGAATATGACAAAAAAGAACAATGACCTCAAGGATTCCACCACCCATTGAACTCAACTCTACTCAAGGGTGAATCCATGAATTCCACCTACGAATTTTTTTAATATTATAAATAATAATTTTTTATTAATTTTTCTCACATTTTATAATAAAATTTATATTATTTGCATATATTGGATCAAATAAGATACAAATTATATATGGATTTTCCGGTTTGAATTGGATATAAATATAGTAAATAAAATAAATATAATACTCAAATTAGGATAGGAGCGAGCTTGAATATTCCTTTAAATAGAAGAAGAGTTTTGCTAATTATTCGATCTAAACCTATCCCTAGGAGTCAAAATTTTCTTTGAAAAATACATCACCAATCAAATCTGACCTTTTCTTTGAAAAATACATCTAAAAGATATTACATAAATTATAAAATTACCAAAGTAAATTAGAATATTAACCCAAAAAATGAATTCTTCACCTAATATAATATATATAGGCCCTTATTATATTATTTGAGCTGCCTAGCTAAGATATTATTATCTGAGCGCAACATTTTTAGACCATTGGACATTGGATATGCTCCAATGGCGAATGTGAGAAGGTTATTAAACACACGAACAAATAGTGTTTTATATTTACAACTTTACTAATCTATTTCTTTCTTCCAATCTGGCCTCGTCTACCTTGCGGCAAGCGGGTCCAAGAGGCGGTCGCGGAGGTTTTCGACGGAGACGATGAGGGAGGTGAGGGGTAGACGCCGCCGTCAGGTAACGTGAAGAAGCATGCGAAGATCACCTGTCCTCATGGGTGGTGGACATGACACCGCATGTCCACCTTTACCATTTTTTGCTCTGCTTAAATTGTGGAATAAACAAGAATAACTTCCTACATCTTCCTCCGATAATCTTCACCAACCTCATCATCTCATTATCTTCTCTTACCCCACCTGCACGTACGGCCTCCTCCCATCCAATTTTTCAATTTTTTCTTGATTCATTCCACCCAATAGTTTCGGAATGCTACGCAGCTAATTATTCTGTTTTGTCAGTGTTGGATGTTTGGAATCTGGATAGTTTAATTGCTTGATTAGGAGTCTTAAAATGCTTGAACACCATGTATATTCTTCATAAAGTGCACAACTTTAACTCTTTACACGAGTCACTGGTGCTCAGTTTTTATCTTATAACGATATTTTTAATGCCTACATTATGTAGGCTTAATATACCTCTTATAACGATATTTTTAATGCCTACATTATGTAGGCTTAACATACCCAATAGATAAATTTTTACCTGATCTATAATCTATAACCTGGATGAGGCAACTCTATTGAGAAAGTTTTTTTGTTGAAGAAAGTGATTTCATGGGAGCCTTGTAGAGAGGTTGGAGAGTTGCAAAGAAGTCGATGATAAAGAAAAGCAAAACGACGCCGGCGTTTGGAGATTGCAGTGAGGGCGCCACTGGGAAGGCATGACTAGAGGCTGGTGAGTGGGGTAGTGTTGTTGGATATGGGTTCTAGGGGGAAGGTTCGATCTCGAAGGAGATAAAGTTTGAAGACGACATGCGGCGGTTTCTTTGGATGTATCAAATTTTTACGGACCATTAGATCTAAATTGTCTAATCTAAACAGAGAATGTAGCTTACATCTATAACCCATGTTAAGTTTTCCATGTATATATATATATGTCCCGCTTACCTGAGCAGGGCAAAAAATTTGCCCTGAATTTGACATGGACTGTCTGATTATAAAGATGACACAAATCTATTTTTTAATTAAAAAATAAACCTTTCTTACCAACGACACTGATGGCGTCGCTTAGCCGCTTCGGCAAAATCCGGTCGCAAGCTGCCTCATTTGGCCGCTAAATGGTTAAATTCGGTCATCATGAGGCCAGCAATGGCCGGCCACAGCCTGATCTGGCAAGTAGCGGCTAGATATCTGACCACATGGCCTTGTGGGCACTGCTGCAAGATCTGACCATTGCCAACCAAGTTTGGCTGCAAGAGCTGGATTTGGTCGTCCCACGAGCAGATCTCACCGCACTGCCCATAAGGCCTTTCCTCCCAACGGATCTATCGGGGGAATGGTCTCATTTGCCCAGCGATGGCCAGACTTGTCCATGCTTTAAAAACAAAAAGTTTGTGTGTGGTAGAATGTGGCAGCTACCAGCTAGGTCAGGCTGTAGTGGGATGAATATGACTGTCCATCGACCACGGCCAGGTACCGCCAACTGTGGCAAGACTTGGCCAACTGTGGCTAGATAAGGCTGTGCCTTAAAAAAAGAATCAGGCGCGGCGAAACCTGGCCACTAGTGGCAAGATTTGGTTGCGCCTTTAAAAATTGGTTGGTGGCCAGGTTTGAGCCTCCAAGATCTAATCATGCCATTAAAAAGTTGGCTGACGACTAGGTTTTGGTCACGATTGGGCAAGCGGGCTTGGCAGCATTTAAAGTACAGGTTTTATTTATTTTTATCAAATCTAGGCCGTCCTTTTATAGTTGGGGTAGAAACATGCCTTTGAAGTAAGGGTTTTTTTTTGTTAAATCTGGGTTACCCTTATAATCAGATAACCTATATTAAAGATGGGGTAGGAACATGTTTATACCTTGGGTTCAAAAAACCTTTTCCCTATATATATATATATATATATATATATATATATATATATATATATGCAGTATCTAGGCCCAACTCTTCGACTATGGCTAAAACCTAGCTATTGGCGTAGGAGGTGGTCGAGGGTTTTATTTTTTTCATTAAATGTGGCCATCTTTATAATCCGTATGGCCCAGACAACCTTTTCCATATAAAACCTTTTTTCCATCAAATTTGGGCTCGAAAAACCTTTCTATATATATATATATATATATATATAAAAGAACTTAATACTCTTGTCATATTAAAAATAGAATATTTAATCTATCAAAATATAATAATAAAAAATAACTAATAAATTAAATTATTATAGAATATCTTATCATTATATCATTAAAGTCAATCAAAATTTATACATAAGATATTAAATTATTAAAAATTATTTTATTATTTAATAAAAATTTATATATAAAATTAAAATTTAATTGTAATATAAATAGTGCATGATGTAATATTTTGCCTAATTCCCGTCAAGCTAATAAAGCTGCGGTTTCCCAAAATGTGCAACTCAGAAGGGTGACCGGCCCCGAGTTGGGCAACTTAATTGTTCCAAAGCGAACTCATTTACGTAATTTCAATCGGGCACCATCAGTGTTTTCTCCGCCTTTCCCGCACAAAATAAAAGCGTCCTATGCTGCCGTCAGCATTGGGAGGACCTCGTTGTCTTTTTAAAAAATGCACCATGAATTCACAACCAATTCACCCAACATGAATTCACAATAAATGAATTTACTAAACACGACAAACACCTGCAGATCTCTACACATAACCCCTCCTCGCCTTCTTCGTCTCCACCCTCCCTCATTTCTACTCTGCAGACATGTTGAGGGGATTGAAGAAGATTGTTTCGCGGCCTTCCCCATGCCCGGCGCAGGCCTTTACGAGGAAGCTGGTCTCGCAGCCGGCGCCGGTGGTGCCTGCCCCGGCCGGGGAGGTGGCAGCGTTATTGCCGAAGATGCCTCCCTTTGATTACCTGCCGCCGCCCTACACGGGTCCTACCGGCGAGGAGATTATGAAGAAACGAAGAGAGTTCTTGAGCCCTTCCTTGTTCCACTTCTACTCCACTCCTGTACTTCTCCTCTTCTTGATCATGTTCTTAGATCGAGATTTGAACTTTTTTAGATATTTCGTTATGTCTTTAATCTTTGAAGATTGGATTCTCATCTCGCGTTTCACTCATGGTTTTGGTTTTGATTAAAACATTGCACAGATTAATTTTTACCATGGCCAACAGGTCCTGATCAATAAACCTCTTGCTGTATTCAGACTACTGCTCATCACGCCCAATCTAAAATAAACCCACCTTTTTATTATCATGCATGCTAAGCAAAATACATTATATTCGTGTGATTACAATTACTATGTTTTTAGTTTTTTTTTTGTAAATTTCATGCATTTCTTTATTATTTTTTCATCCAAATCATGTTCTTTCCGATTTTTATCGGGTTTATGAACCTTTTAATGTCGCACATAGAAGTGTTTAAACAGATAAAAATATTAAAAAAATAGTATACGTAGTTGTCGATGATATGTACTAATAATGTATCAACCTCGTGTCCGGTCATAGGTCCTATCTAGGAAGACGATTACAGAGACGGGTGATGTGTAAATGGAATCTTTAGTCTTTCGCCTGTTCTTTTGGGGGATTTGAAAATGTTAAATGGATTTGTAAATTTGTGATCTTAATCTATATTAATGAGTCAATGTAATTAATTTTTTAAATGTGAATCGTATTGATATAATTTTTATATGATTTACATTCTAGTCTAAAAAATTATAATTATTTTTTATACTTTATATATATTGGCTTGTAAACCTAAAATATAAAGCATTGAAAATATTCAAACTAGATTGACAATTTAAATTCATTGACAAGTGAAATTTCATTCACATTAGATTAACTAATAGATTAATAATAAAATACTATTTATTTTATCAGTCTGCTTTAACATTGTCAATTAAATTTACAATTTTTTCTAACTCCTCTTTAGTATTTTAGTGCATTGTAGAGTGTGTAATCACGCCAAAAATTAAATAATTAAATAATGACCGTTCTAACAACTATAAATAAATAATGGCTAAAAAAATATGGCCAGTATTAAAATTATGGTGGGGCACGTGGTTCATTCATGTCGTTGTCTCTGACTCTGTTGCTTAGTGAGTTTGTAGGTGTACTCGCACGCTCCCTTGCTGTGTTCAGAAGTGATAAAACCTTACTAAGTTTTACTTTGATAACATGGGATGATAGATGATGATTAAGCAATAATATAGAATACTTGTCGTTGCTGGTTTCTACTTTCATGTGATCATATTATTTAGTGAAGTGTTTTGATAGATGAAAAGTGGCGATTAAAAGTAATTAAAATTTACCGCAGTTGAATATTGTGGACGGTAAGATGCAATATTTGTTTGATGAAAATGGGAGGAGATATGTGGACGCATTTGGAGGGATTGCTACGGTGTGTTGTGGGCACTGCCACCCTGATGTTGTGCAAGCAATTGTGGATCAGACAAAGCGCTTGCAGCATTCCACTGTTGTGTATCTCAACCATTGCATTGCTGATTTTGCCGAGGCTCTCGCATCAAAGCTGCCCGGCAATTTGAAGGTGTTCTTGTTCATCTGTCCCATGAGACACACAAACGAAAATGTGATTTTGATTTTATATCAGAAAGTTTTTTTACAGGTGGTTTTCTTTACGAATTCTGGTACCGAAGCGAATGAGTTGGCGATGATGATTGCTAGACTATATACGGGATGCCATGACATTATCTCTCTTAGGAATGCATATCATGGGAATGCTGCAGGAACGATGGGAGCTACTGCTCAATGTAACTGGAAATTCAATGTTGTTCAGGTATCTGCAGCAGGATTTTTTTTCCTTGTTCAGCGTTTAATTTCTTGGTCATTTATTGGAAGTAAGGTCGATAGTTTTTCACAGTAGAGGTTTTGTGCCATCATCATGTAGTTTGTGATGCATTTATAGAATGGTTAATTTCTATATTGCTGTAGATGAACACTTTCATAACAATCTGCATATGCAGTATTTGTTTTTTTTTAAATCGGTGGTATTCAGAATTTCGAACCTTTAATGTATGATAACATATTTTTTCTTCTTCTCCATTAAATTACTACCATTAGAGTGGAGTTCACCATGCCTTGAATCCAGACCAGTACAGGGGAATTTTTGGGTCTGATGGAGAAAAATATGCCAAAGATGTACAAGAGGTTATTGACTACGGTACATCAGGCCGTGTTGGTGGTTTCATTTCTGAGGCCATACAGGTGCAGTTCTCAAAATTGCTTAATCTTCGAGCTTAGAGTTACTTTTATCTTCTTTTGATCAAATTCGTCTTTTCCCCTTAAACAGGGTGTTGGAGGAATCCTAGAATTGGCCCCCGGCTATTTGCCTATTGTTTACAGCACCATTCGAAAGGCTGGAGGCATTTGTATAGCAGATGAAGTTCAAGCTGGTTTTGGACGCACTGGAAGCCACTTCTGGGGTTTTGAAGCTCATGGGGTAGTTCCTGACATAGTCACAATGGCCAAGGTATTCTATCCATGTTATAATTTTGTTGTCTTGAGAATATGCTATTGTCATTGGGAGTAAACTACAGATGAAAAGCCCATTAGCTAGCTAATGAAATAGATAATAATCCTTTTTTGCATGGCTTACCCAGTAGTTCCAATACCTATTTTTCCCTGATTCACGAAAATACCCATTTTTCAACTACTATTTTGTCTTCCAGGGTATAGGAAATGGGATCCCAATTGGTGCTGTGGTCACCACTCCTGAGATTGCTCAGGTCTTGACCCAGAGAAGTTACTTCAACACATTTGGTGGAAATCCTGTTTGTAGTGCTGGAGGACATGCCGTCTTGAAAGTGATTGAGAAAGAGAAACTTCAACAGAATGCTCTTCATGTTGGATCCTACCTTAAAAAGCGTCTCTCTTCTTTAATGGACAAATATGAGAGTAAGTATTTAAAATTAAAAGACAATGTTTACAATTTTTTTTATGATTTTAACGAGTAATAATTAGGTCCTCTCGTGTTGGTAGTAATTGGTGATGTGAGAGGAAGAGGTTTAATGCTTGGCGTAGAACTTGTCACAGATCGCCAAAAGAAAACTCCTGCAAAAGCGGAAACAATATATGTAATGGACAAAATGAAAGGTAATTTTTTCTTTTGTATCTTCTTTCTTCCCGTGTATAGAAAAACCAAACTGATTGTTTGATGTTTAGTACTTTTTATGCCTTTCTTTTGCACAGACTTGGGTGCGCTCATCGGAAAAGGTGGCTTCTATGGTAATGTCTTCAGAATTACGCCACCTCTCTGCTTTACCAGGGAAGATGCAGGTAATGGTCACCCACAATCAAGTGTTCCATGAATGCTTGGCTTTTCATCTTTGATAAAACTTTATTTTCTGATTGATTGTCACTCTCAGATTTCCTTGTCGATGCCATGGATTACACAATTTCGAAGATGTGAAGCGCATCCCGCACATATCTGTATAACCTATGCCTCTGCAATGATGTGTTTGTTAAATAGTTTGGGCGTGTTAAGGGAGATGAGACATCACCTCGATGTCTCCCCCACTTTGTGTTTAAAAATAAGTGGATGAGTCCACTATTTTGTCTTATCAAGTCTACTTATGTGAAGGGTCACCACCTTGATGCCCAATCTATCACTTCGTATATACATATAATTATCGTTGTGGACAATATGTGCAATTCTTACACGAATATAGTCGCCCAAAAGTTCTTACTTCTGAAGGTTGTAATTGGAGTAGGGACTATCATATGCATTGTCGGTTTTTATTGTGTCAATCCGTTTCTAGGAACTCTAACCTTAAAATCATCTAATCGTTGAAAGTTATTTTGAAAAATAATTAAATTAGTGTTCCAGCTAAGTTTTAAATATAGTATTGATTGCCATACTGGATTTAAATGGATTAATGATTAAAATTCTAAACCATATTACATTTGAAGAGGATATAATACTTAGTGACAAGCTACTCAAGAAATATCTAACGATGAGCATCAAACGAGGTTGAGGCATTCAACTGATGAAAAAAGGAAGAGAGAATAGCAAAAATGTTTATGCATCAATAAATTGATCTTTCTTAATTCTTGCTAGTAAAGATCGAATCATTTAAGCTAAGCCTGGATGAAGCATCTTCTCATTGAGGCTTTCATCTTTCTTTTTCAAAATTGAATTGATCTTTCGTATGAACATGTCTTGTTTCGTCTGTCCTCTAGAGCAAAGAAGCCACTTCCTTCATTGTTGGCCTCTCCCCTCCCTTGAGATGTAGGCACCTTCTAGCTATCTCTGCAACAGCAATCAGCTGATCTTTCTCTCCTTCCTTGACGACCCTTTTATCCAATATGTCAAACAATCTTTCCCTCCTGTCAATAATAGCTCAACAAGCACTACACCAAAGCTGTACACATCACTCTTCTCGGACAATTTGCCGGACTGGAAGTACTGGGGATCTAAGTACCCAAAAGTACCTTGTACCAATGTGGTCACTTTAGTTTGACCCAATGGAACAAGCCTAGAAACTCCAAAATCTGATACCTTAGCTATGAAATTTTCGTCCAAAAGGATATTCGAGGACTTGACATCCCTGTGAATTATAGGTGGTGAAGTAGACGAGTGTAAAGAAAGCAAGAGCTCCGGCAGTCTCCGAGGCAATTCTCAACCGACACTTCCATGACAACCCAGTTGAGCAATTGTTGCCGTGAATGTGTTGGTGGAGAGTTCCATTACTGATAAACTCGTAGACAAGAAGTGGGGTTTCTGTCTCCAAACAACACCCAAGGAGCTTCACAACATTTCTATGGTTCATTCTGTACAAAATCAGAATCTCGTTGATGAAGTGCCCAATTTGGCTCTCATCTACTATTTTCGACTTTTTGACGGCAACAACTCTTTGGTCTTGTAGTATTCCTTTGTCAACTGCTCCAAAGCCTCCTTGACCAACAACTCTGCTTTGATGGAAGTTGTTTATTGCTTTTGAAGTTCTTCTGCGTTGAAGATTTTCATTATCTCTATCCCCCTGGCTTTGGTGCTAGTGATTCTAATAGCAGGCCTCCATTTTGCTTGAAGAATTTCTGTTTAAGCCTGATCAGTTTCCTTTTCTTCAATACCCAATACAGCCACAAACTACACATGAATATGCATTATACCCCTGTGGTAATTGCTGCAAGCAAAGCTATCAGCCCTTTTGAAAAGGGCCGAAAGTTTAAGGTTTAGGTATCAGGCAAGTCAATAGCCTCCAAGGAACGTATATTATACTACAACTAAGTTTTTATACCGCAACTAGGGAAAACATATATTAAGATGTCACTTGTAGATGTTACGAGTACGTTTAAAAAGAAACTAAATTAAAAAGCACGAAAAAAATTTTAATAAGAAGAAGGTAAAAATGAAAAAGAAAATAAGAAATATTTTATTGATCTATTTAAAATGATGTAAAAACATATCATGCATGTGTAATTATTCTTTATACATACAAAATGATGAATATAACATATTTTATACTCATTAATTTATATAATATAATATAATTTTTCATAATGGGCAAACACTCACCTTTTCGAAACCTATAAATTGAGAAATATTTTCTTTAAATAAACTATAAGAGCCGGCTCAATTAGTGCAAATTAGTGGACTTTGTTATTTTTGTAAAAGTGGTTAACCAAGTCCCACCTTAAGAAAATTCCACCCTTGAAATTCTTAATTTTGGCCAGTGGCTAACATCCACTAGCAGAAAATTGCTCATTAGCAATCAGAACTTTGTGACCACAAATTAAGAATGCAAAATTAAAACTGCTATGGTCGCCAATATGAAGTTTAAAGAGTTTAATCAAGTTTAAAGAGTTTAATCTGATCATAATTAAAACTGATCGTGAAATATAAAGTATTTTTAACTATAAGTCTAGCAAATTAAACTTGTAACTGATCATATGTGTTAGTGAATTTTCCAAACCATACATAAGATTTGAGACAAATAAGTTAACCGAATTACATCAATCAAGAGTAACTTAAGAAATACAAAAAGTGCATACAGATTTTTTAAGAGGTTCCAAACTCACACTCCTCTCTTCTGCACCACCATATTCATCGATTGGGCAGGTCGACTATGCTTCATTATGGCCAACCTTTGATTGTTACAACCCACTTGTCTTTCAGCAAGCATGACCCACGTTGTAACACCCCATTTCGGCTCACCCGTGAACCGACTCGGATATGTCACCGGCGACCGAACCGTTCGCTAATCTAATGGGTTCGGTTAAGCCGACCTAGATCTACCCTCGGTGTCTCAAGATGGAGATGCAAACATGAAATGCATGGATGGGATATGTGGGTTCTAACGGAGTCCTACATGCATGCCATGACTTGCAAGCAAAGACAAAATAAAATAATAAATGAGAAACCAAAGGAAAATATATAATATTTTATGAAAATACGGTAACACATAATAATCTACCATGACATTTAATCATTATCTCATTCGTTTTTACCTGAGCCGAGTCTGAACTCCAAGGCTCCCTACTCATTCATATTTATCAGTTCGTTTCATAACAAGTAATTCATTCATTCAAACACATCAAAATTATCATTTACATAACAATAACACACCATCATTATACATACGTTATACGCGGTAGGTACATGTGTGCGTGGTTCCGTGCTGCTCCTCAGCAGTCCCGACAGCTTTCATCACTCGCATTTCTCACTTACATATATATAGAAAAACCGTCAGTAACGAGTGTTACCGGCCCGAAAAATAACTAATATCAATCTGGCACAAGAGAGCAAACTCTCCTGTTGAATCAAAACCATATACTTCCTCAAGAACTCTCATCAGGGCACATACGGGAGCTGTTGCTATCGGGCCGTCGCCCTCGAGTCGACAGCGTCCCCTTTCTTTCTCATTCTCATACATTGGCCATTTCTCTATCGCTTCTCGCATCAAATCTTATTCCTTTTCACCCTCTGCACCTTCCATATTACTCCTGACCTTGAGCACGAAGGCCGAGCACTCTCAGGCAGTCGCCTTTAGTGCTCTTTGAACCACAAGTCTAGACATGCGCTGCATTGCAGTACCCGTAAACCTCCACACTTCTCCGGGTTTGAGGAACTCAAAGGTGGAGTTGTCCGGATCCTTCGGGAACGAAGTGGGTTCTCCCCAGCTCCAGAGCCCGCTCTTCCGAGCACACGCCCTATCTAAAGGCGTGGCCGTCAGTAACCCTCATTTCATCTCTCACCGAATACGTGAAAACTATATATATATATATAGGCCTGGGAAGGGATTTATACAATAGGCCCGAAGGCATCGTGAGCTGGATCTGAAGTTCGAAAACAAACTCGAGGGATCTCATCCTCTAGGGTTATTAATCCAAAAAAGAACCGTTGGCTAAATGGCCCGAGTTAAGTGGGATCCGATAAAATGCCACTTAACTCGTCCTACACACGATAAATCAAATACACAATAGAATAGTGTAAAAACAGAGAACGAGTCCTAAACGGACCTGGTAGAAGCTCCAAACGGGTCCACGCGCCTAGGCGGAGAGCTCCTACACCGTACCTACACAATCAAGCTAAAAACTAACGTCTGCATGATGAATCACACATCCTATAGCATGCACACACAATCAACACAATCACGCATCAATCAACACACATCAGCCTATATCAATTCTAGCAAGTCTACTTAGGCTAGTCTGCATTAGATCATGATCATCACCTAGTTACCCTAATTAGTTTCTTAGCCTCCATTTTTAACACCACTCAATCAAACAAATTTCATATTTTATCCTTAATCAAATCTACATTTATATTTATTATTATAACACACAATTCACCAATCCTAACATGCAATTCTAATAATCAATACTTTCAAATAATTAAGTTAAAATAAATTATACCTTGCGTCGTCGAAAATCGGTGATGGCTAGGGTTTCCGTTTTGTGGCTCAAAACTCGAATTCGGCACCCAGCGGCGTCCGACGTCCGATTAGATTGGACCGCGTGCGTTTGGCGGATGATCCGGCGAATTTCCCACGAATCCAATTTTTCGGCGGTTTCGGTGGTTTTCCGGCGAGTGTTGGCAGTTTTCCGGCGGATTCCGGCGGTTTTCCGGCTATGATTCGGGACGGGGCAATCAGAGGGTCTATCGGCACTAGCTCGACGAGCTTGGTCCAATGGTAGTGTCAAACAAAGCAGCCGGGGTGGCGATGGTTGTCGGCGGCGGCGTTGAAAATGGGCGGCGGCGGCGGCATGCTCCGTTCGGGGCTGCGACCGGCCTCGAAGGTGCTCCGGATGGTGGGGGAAACATCGGCGACGGCGAGAGGGTGAGACTGGTGGTCACAGCGGCTGTGACGACGACCGAAGGACGGTGAAATCCGGCCCTGAGTGGCGACGGTCGAGGCGGCTTAGTGGCATCGCGGCGGCACGCCGGCGAGCAATCGGTGGCCGGGGTCGGTCGGGGTGGCACGGTGACGGAGCGGCAAGCTTCATGATTAAGTATTGACTCGATTCCTACTCGAGTCAAAATAATAACTAGTTCGTAATAAATTCTAAAAAATCTAGAAAAATATGGAAAAATCCCATAAAATAAAACAAACACAACAACATCTAAATGGCATGCTCTATAACTAATAACCCACCCAAATATAATCCAACGCGCCCTAATACGTTATTCGGCCTAAAACTATCCTACGATCAAATAAAAATAACAATCAATACTGTATACCTCTATATACTTGATAACCCATTTTTCATCATCTTTTAGACGTTATCATCGTACACTTGAGCATACATGACCCTCATCGCTTATAACTCATAGCTGGCCTCAACTCAGCTTGCGGTCCATTAAGCTGACTCGACTCGGACCGACAGGTTCACTCTCGTAAAACTCTGACTCTAGTCACGGGTTTTACACAAAGGTTGATTTCAGAATTTTGATAAATGTTTCTTGTTGTCACCATGGTTGCAAAAATTGGAATCGGAATCGGAATCGGTTTTCGAGGGTGTCAGAATCAGTCCAGTTGAATCGACCTGAATCGGTCCTATACAAAAAAATCAACTTAGACAAAATTAGTGGGTTATTAGTATAGAATATGTCATTCTGATGTAATTTTCATGTCATAATGTGTATTATATTTTATGATATTTTTTTCATATTTTTTGGAATTTTTTAAAAATTATTTAGAATTACTTATTATTTTTGACTCGAGTCAACTTTTTATTACGAAAATACCACTGATATTTCATCCCCATCTCCCCCGGCCGCCGACCATGTACCCTCCCCCAATCGCCGCTGCCGCCCCGTTGCCCCCCCTCCTCCCCTCCTTGCCTCCTGCCCCGCCCCGCCCTGCCGCCCCGTCAACCCCCCTCCTTGCCTCTTGCCCCACCCAGAAGCCGCCCTTGCAACCCTGTTGCCCCATCGTCTCCCCCTCGCCCCTACCCCGGCCCATCGCCACCCTCGCCTAATCCCCTATCCCCTAGTCGCCTCCCTCGCCGCCCCGTCCCCTGCCGCCGTTGCCACCCAGCCCTGCCCCCTCGGTCGCCTGTCGCCGCCTCCCGCCACCGGCCGGAATCAGTCGGAATCGGCCGATTTAAGCCGATTCCGGAATCGACTCGAATGGGGTAAAAATCGGCTCGAATCGGCCGATTTGCGGACCGATTTGAGCCTAGCCAATTCAGAGGGTTTTTTAAATCGGATCGGCACCGATCTGATTTAAATCGGCCGATTCGGAGTGGAATCTGCCAATTTACGCATCATTGGTTGTCGCATGAGGCCTTAGTGGTTTAAATTAGTGATGATGTTTTTAATTGTGTTGTCATTATGTAGAAATAATTACCTTTTTATTCTAATTAAAAGTGGGGAGTGATTGGTTAAGTTAAAATACTTGTTGATTGATTTATGTTATTATAGTTGAATTACTTTTGAGGCAATTAAAATTTGAATCATACTTATGACCATCATGATAATTGAATGTTAATATATTCATCGTATTTGTGCTTATGATTGGGTTATTGGTGATTTTTGTAAACTAATTAAACATGGATGTTGGGGTGATAAAAAATTATTTTTCAGAATTACAAGTTGTTTATGACTTCATATAACAACTGATGGATGCTCTAGGGCTATTACTAGTTTCACTTACTTGTTTGTTCATGTTATTGGTAATGATTCGTATGATCCTTATTCTTTTACATGTATGGGTGGTTTAATAGATTATTTTCATTCATTTAGTGCACGTTATAACCTATAGGATCATTGGTTGGAAGTTCTCTTATTATCCTCATATGTTAGTTATTATTCATCATATTAATTAATGAATTAATACGATGACACCATGCTTAAAGTTGAGGTTTGAATTTTTACAACTCTTAAGTTATAATTTAATTCTATATGCTCAAATATTTAAATTATTGATTTTTATACTCGATTAATTTGGACTATAGTTGATCAATCACTGTCATTTTATAAGATCAAGTTTTAATTCATAATCATGTAAAACAATAATTTTGAAGTATTTTGCACATGCATTTCATATACAATCACTGATATATGTTATTATATAATAAACATATGAAATAACAATTGGATGTTGGACATAAATACATACACGAATCAGGAATTGTATCATATGTTATTATATAAGGTAAGCCTAAATTAAATTGATCTACTAAAGTAAAAGGTTATGGGCTATAAATTAAGGTGTCGAATTTAATGTGAAAAGTGTGGAATTCAATGTGTAGATACCTTTTCATATTTCTCTTTTCGTGATGGGTGAAAAAATTTTATGAAACTACAACTATAAATAAGGAGGTTATGGTCCCTAAATTAATAAGTAATTTTCGTTTTGATATTCTATTGTCCAGAATTCAGGTTTTGGAAAACTTTTCTTAGATTCAGTAGACCAAAACCTAAGGTAATCAAGAATCTAGTTTCTCTTATGGCTTTAGATACGTTTTCGCTATCTAGTTTATTTACTCGATGATTTGATATGAAATTTAATGAAGTCCAACAATAATTTGTTTCCAGTTATTAGTGCATGTGATAATGAATACAAATGAATGTGACTGGATGTATGAAAGATAGTTAAGGTGAGAATTTTTAGATTTAGATTACGAGCGAGGAGTTGAGATGCTGCTTGATTTTACATTCTCGTGTCTAAAAATGATTAATAATTTGAAAATTTTTTGTCCGTGCAATTGATGTGTCAATCATTGGAGTATGAATTGAGTTTTTTAGTGTCGTTACTAATCAGCACAAACATTTTATTATCTCCAACAAGACAACTAAAAATTGTATCCGAGTTGTGATTATTCATCTCTTCTATATACAATGGTAAGGTTATTAAATATAAAAACAAGTCATAATGTTATCCAAATAACATTTGATGAGTTTGTTTCCACTAGGAAAAGTGTTTCCTCCACCAGTTCGAGGAGTTAAAGACCCGCAAGTAGGAAAGACAGGCGGAGATCAAGAGGATTAGGGTAGAGGCTGAGGCCCAGAATTGCCAATTTACTCAGCTTTTTGATGAGAGAGACTAGCAACAGAGGGAGGAGGCTTTGACCAGAGATGACCAACTTGTCTAATCCATTACTATTGCTTTAGACGCTTGGATGTTTTGTCATATAATGACCATGTGCAGAGAACAATGTCATAGCCCATGTGATTATGACATTGATATTCCCCCTCATGATCTTTCCCTCCACTTCCTTGATATAGATATAAGGTTTTTTGCATTACACATTTAATTTATATTTCATGTTTGACATTGAATATTTTATTGTACTTTAGATTTAACTTTTATTCTATATATGTTTAGGGGTGGGCGCGGACGTTCGAATTTGTCTGTCCGTCCGTCCAACGTTCAAAGCATGGCCGTCCTCGACCAAATTAAAACAAACTAAATATGGATATTTTTTGTCCAACCGAATGACCGATCGAGGATGCCTTCAATAATATAATGTCTTCAACATTTGTAAGACTAATATTATAGTTACATACATATAGAAAGGATAAAAGTCACTCTTATATGTAGGAATTTAGAACTATACATTTACATTAATAATCATATCAAACCACTTACAATTTAGTTAACATGCTCTCAATTTTTAAAGTCAACAAAAGATAATCAATGTATAGAAACTTTAAAATAATCATTGACATTAAAATGTAGTCCAATATTACATATACTTCAAAGATTAAATATTCTAATAATTAATTTTTCATCTAGCTCACCTACATGAAGAAAATAGAAAAAAGTTTATTACTCATGTTTTATATCTTGTTTATTTTGAAATTAGGATATTTCCCTTCAATATGCTTCTATAAATGAGTAGGACTCTCTTATGAGGTCGTGTACAACAACCTTAACCGCACAAGCCTGGGGCATTTCGTGTTGAGCACAATAACGACAAATAAGAGATGTTCCATTCTTCTAATATTTTCTATCAAAATATTCACCGGATGATATTTTTCTCTTTTTTGATAATGTACTGTCTATAGATTCTCCTTCTTTAGCAATCAAATTTTTGGTATCTTTTCCACATCCACTTTGTTCATTTACATTTAATAATGAACTTGTATGATCCATTTTCGAAAAAATATATCACATTATAAACATAATGTAAAACCCGCAATCTGAGTCAGAGTTTTATGCTTATAAACTGATCGGTTCAGACATTGGTTTGAGTCGAGTATGTTTTAGAATATGTGTACTGAGCCAGTGCCGGTCGTGTGCATGAGCCATGAGGGTCATGCATACCCAAGTATATAATGATAATGTCATGAACAGAAAAAAAGAATGAGTTATTAGAATATATAAGAGTATGCCAGTTATTTTTTTAATTTTATATATAGTGGATCGTTGAATTAGTTTTAGGCTATTCACCACATTAGTACGCGTTATGGGAATTTAGGTGGGTTGTTAGTTATAGAGCATGTCATTTTGATATTGTAGTGTTTGTTTTTTTTATGGGATTTTTTCCTATTTTATGGATTTTTTATAATTTATTTCGAGTTAGTTATTATTATTGATTCGAGACGGAGTCGAGTCAATTCTTTACGATATTGCCATCGATCAACCCCCTGACCGTTCTTCTCTTCCCTGTCCAAAACCCTTGCCATGCCGCCCCTTTTGCTTGTCATCGCCGTTGCAGCCAACATCACCTTGCCGTCGATCGTCGCCCAGCCTCCACGATGCCGCGCCTAGCGACTTGCTCGTATCATCGATTCTACTGCCGGCGATCATTGTCGCGGCCGTCTAGTCACCGCTTTGGCATTGCCGACCATCCCACGGCCTTCCCCGACAAGAGCGGAGCCCATCGCCACCTAGGCCGGTCGGATCTAGTCACCCACCACCGACAGCCTCTGTTCAGCCATTTTCCGGCTAGTTGCCACCTCCGCCGAGCACGTCGACGTTGTAGATGCATCGGGCTCGCCGAGCTAGTTCCAGCGGAGTGGTTTTGCTGCAGCACAGAGGGCAGCAGATGCAAGAGGTGGTGGAGGCAGGAGCGAGCGGTGGCGTAGAGGAGTTTGCCTCTACTCGCTATGGTTTTTAGGAAAATATGTTAATTTCGGACTGTCTGTGGACATTGATCAGGTTCGACAGACAATTTGATGTTAGAAGTTGGTCAGGGCAAATTTTGTCCGACGAAATTTTGGATGGACGGGGACAATAGTTTGTCCGATGTCTGTCAGACCGATGCCCACCCCTATATATGTTCATATATATATTTTGTCATCGTATCTATTTAGTTATAATCAGTTATAATTAAATAGGTAATTTTAAACAAAAAATAACAAATATTTTAAATATATTCAAGTTATTTGGCAAACGGGATTGATATGCGCATGAACATATATAGGGGATTGTTTAAAATTTACGACTGCTAAATCCGACCACAGCATTTGGGACCAGCCATTGGTCACCAAAATTTACGGACCAGAAAGAATCTAGTTGGGAACTAAAGTTGAAATCAGACAAGTGACCAGAGAGCCAGTTATAGATGTTTTGCAACTATTTTCGTAACCACTTTTCCAGTCTCTAATTTAGAAACCGAACTAAAATGGGGCGTCCGATTGCTCATTTTGCGACCGGATGTGTCTCTGGTCGCCAATTTTATCAGCAACCTCATTTACTGTGGTCGGATTTAGCAGTCGTAAATCTGATGGCAAATTTTATTAAAGACTAGATTTATGGTATTCAACAACTGGATTTGCAGTCCCACGTCCAATACAACCTTAGCGACCTAGCCAATGTCACATAGCAGCCTAGCTTACATTTATTCAGCTTCTCATCCAATATAGTCTTAGGTCATTTCTGATACTACCCGTAAGCGTAACGACTAAGGCGCAAATATAAATTAGTAGGCTTAATTATTTCTTCAAAATTGGTATCGAAAGTTAAATATCATAAGGGCCGTCTCTATTAATATATTAGATTTTAACTCATTAGGTATTGGATATAAGATTAATTTAAAAATATAATAGTTCACTTACTTTAAAAAAATTTTGTAATTGAAATTCCATTGCCCATGGCTAGCGATTACCCACGTTCAGTCTTGTCACCATTCAATACGATCTTGGATGACTCTGATATCAATTGTAATAGCCAACCCAATTAGTGTAAATTGATGTTAACTACAATATTCCAATCAAATTAGTACAAATCGATGACCTTAGTCATTTCTTTTAAAGTTATTCATCAAGTTGATCATTGTAACTATCATCCAACTAATATATTTGATATTAACCCTAACCCATTAAGTATTTGATTTGAGACTAATTTGGGGGTATTATGAGATAAAGTACTATATGTTTCTTATAATTAAGTTGCAGCAAGTTTTAAATATAAACTTAAACCTTAAACTATCAATAATGTCATTACCTTCATTCAACAAAGTTTAACTATTAAAAAAATTAATAAGACATAATTTTTAAAAAGAAGAATGTAGGAGGCTCGAGATCGCATTTTTACCTACAACAAGCTTCGTTACTTGTGCCGGTCACCGGGTGCAGCCACTTCCGTCTGTTCTTCCATCACCATGTTTACTGCTTGGGCACGAGCAAATGTATGTTCCGTGCCGGTTTGTGCACATATCCGTGCAAGCATGGTTACTTTCTTTACATTCGTCAATGTCTGTGCCATATGAAAAATATATCATTAAAAGCTTTGATACAAATTATATGTGGTAGGTGATTTAAAGGGGGTCAATACAAATCAGAGATGAATAGTAGAAATAATGACGATATTTTAAAAAAAAGAAAAGTAGAGGTAGTAGTATTATCGATCGCACCTTGGCAGCCATTGACAAGGTAAGGGTTGCCCCGGCAGCGCCACTTGGGGATTCCAAGCATTCACTAAATTCACTTTGGCAGGTGTCAGGGGTGCATAACGTGGAGAAAATTTTTTTGCCCCGACAACACACCGCGTGGCTTGTTTTGCACCAGAAACACCAGCCTTCTCCCCAAGTACGCAACAGAAACGCCGCTACCGAGTAACAGCACAGACGCTGCACGCTACCGCTATGCCTAGTGGCACGCAGCTACCACTTCAAACAGCGGCACGAAGCAATTCCCTCCGCCTGGACAATGCCACTGCAAATAGCGACACAGCAGATTACCGCTCAGAATAGCGGCACAAGGCTTCCCGCTCATTCCTGTAAACACAGCGCAACACCGATCACAATTACCGGCATTCAACTGCCCAGTTCCCAGTATGGTTGATAGACTACCAGTAAATAGTTCACGACCAATCAACATGCAGTAATTATAAACCCTTCCAAGTAATAGTATGCAGTGACTATGATCGATCACCCTTTATCGACCCCCAAACACCGAACGCCCTGGTCGGTATTGCAACCCAGTCCCGAAATCACAAGACAGGCTGCCGGTACCACAAAATCAGACACCAACACCACAATTACGGAACCCCTGTCCCAACCTTGAATCAATTATTAGAAAACAAGGAAACAAGCAGTTATCTACCCTGATCGCTTGACACCGTGGACATGCAAACCCCACGGTGTTTGACTCTTCCCCTGAAGAGTAGCGAGAACAAAAGAGTACCCCACTCACAATATGTCCTCACGTTCACAACCCCAAGTGGTCGCCCACGACCAACATGTTTACATGCAAAGACCCTCAGCCAATAATTGCAAACGGGTTGTGGAAGAACTAAAGCCGTACCTCAATCCAAGGCGAACTTTGACCAACCAATGCAGTCATCCACCGAGAAGAACTAGTTCCCCAGACCAGCCTGCAGCACTTCACGGCGCTCCCTTACTTGATGAGGTTTCTCTCCACTCCACAGGAAAGACACGAACTTTGAACTAGAACAATTCCAGCATTCTTCTTTTTTCTTCTTGTAGACGGCCTACTCCTTTTGTAGAGAAGCCTCATGTGTAAACCCTAGACTAAGGATAAACCAATATCTTGATCCTAATCTTTTCCCTAAAAGATTGCCCCAAGATATGCCCACGTCATTGTGTTTACAACCACAATTCTGGTTGGATTCATCCACATTTATCCCTTGGAGAACAGTTACAAACCCATTGCTCGTGCATGAGGATAAGATATTATAATCTCCCAAGATACCATATCTTATCGGCAGTTAACCTCAACTCAGACTTTCGGCTACACCATAAGTCATCTCGTCTCGCCCCTGGCTAGACATTGGCTCTTGCTCGGACATCAGAACAACCTCAAAACACGTCCCGAGTTGCCACTGCAAAAGTCGGAATGCACATCTGTTGGACATTGTGTACCGCTCAAAATCCCGGCACAAGCTACCACTCCAAATACTGACATGCCGCTATTTGGCTCGGTATGCATACGCGCCACGCCCCGCGCTCGTGCACCACTACCAAATGCGCTTGCGCCATGCTCGCACCATTCTGCTAGGTACGTGCTGCTCGACATGCTGCTCGGCGGTGCTCATCCACGTTCCAGTACAATCGATTAGCACTGCTCGGTGTGCTTGGTCACCCTCAACCTCGCTCTGCCGACGCGTATGCTGACACTACCCATCACGCTTGGTCGCGATGCTTGGTCACTAGCACTCGACTAGCGCCATCTTGAGGTTTCTTCGTCGCTTGAGCATAGCCCACTTAGTTTGTCTGCTCTGCAACTGTAACGACCCAGCCATTTTAACAATATTGTGGGTCTTGTTGCCAGGTGTTGCCAAAATAAAACTACTAAATGCCAAGTAATAAGTTATAAAATAATGGTTCCCACAGTCTTAGACCATTTCCCATAGCCACATTTATAACTCAAAATAAAATAAAAAGAAGTCCCATTTATTACCCATTCTCCTAACCTGACTATCCTATCATACTTTTATTCTACCTTATTTGAGCTGAAATCAAACAATCTTGATTGGCCTACATACCCATGTCGGGATCAAGCTCGATGTAGTTCTATTGGCTGATGGGTTAGTCCACCATGCCACTATAAAATATTGGGCCGATGGGTCAGTCCATCGTGCCCCTTATTGGCCGATTGGTTCATTCCATCGTACCCCCTATTATGTTGTGGTTCTAATGAAAAAGAAACTAATAAGAAGTATGAAATACTTACACCACAATGGAAAGGCACTGGAGAGGAGGCAAGAAGGAGTGGACTGCCTTTTCTCCCTAACCCCCTCCTCCTATATATATGTAGCTTCAACGAGTTCCTCAATTAAATTCTCACATCTATTCATGTATAGGTATTCCCTAGGTTCAATGAGTCCCTTTATTAAATTCTCTTACCCCATCATCCGTTCATGAATCAGTATTCTCTAGGTTGGGTTCGTCTTCCCTAATGCCAGAGTTTGGCCTTACGTCTTCTCTAAGGTTAGGGTTTGGCTTTACGTTGAACCGTGACCGGTCTACTTGATAACCAACCATATCCATTCATCGAAAATAATATTTCATAATACTTAGGTTCAAGTCTTGAAATAAAAATTTTCACATATTTTCACGGTTCTTACAATCTCCCCAACTTAGAAATATTTCGTCCCCGAAATATTATAACATCAACAGGATGATCATGATTAACTATATCTTCGGAACCTCAAGTTGCTCTTGTTGTTGCTTTAGAGGCTGACGACAGTCCTTATGTATGTGTCCCGTCCTTCCACAATTGTAGCACTGACGGGGTTCACTGCATAACCCTGAATGCATCTTGTTGCAATTTTTACATAGTCGACACGAAATCTCCTGAAACTTCCTTTTGCAGTTCCCATCGACATTCCATTATGTTCAAAAAAATGTTTTTTTTCAATGATTACTTAGGTTTGTTAGTGAGTCCACTAATTCACTAATGACATACCCCATTGGAGAAAGAAAAATATTGGACTCTTCAACAAGGTACTTGAGTCATAAGATGTGAGCTTTTGGGAAACCTTGCTCTGATACCACTTGTAACGACCCGACCATTTTGAACAATATTGTGGGCTTGTTGGCCAGGTGTTACCAAAATAAAACTACTAAATGCCGAGTAGTAAGTTATAAAATAATGGTTCCCACAGTCTTAGACCATTTCCCATAGCCACATTTATAACTCAAAACAAAATAAAAAGAAGTCCCATTTATTACCCATTCTCCTAACCTGACTATCCTATCATACTTTTATTCTACCTTATTTGAGCTGAAATCAAACAATCTTGATTGGCCTACATACCCATGTCGGGATCAAGCTCGATGTAGTTCTATTGGCTGATGGGTTAGTCCACCGTGCCACTATAAAATATTGGGCCGATGGGTCAGTCCATTGTGCCCCCTTATTGGCCGATTGGTTCATTCCATCGTCCCCCTATTATGTTGTAGTTCTATTGGCTGATGGGTTAGTCCACCGTGCCACTATAAAATATTGTGAGATCCCTCAACTTAGTCCCACATCTAATACCTACTGGGAGAAGATCCTGTTTATTGGCCGATTGGTTCATTCCATCGTCCCCCTATTATGTTGTAGTTCTATTGGCTGATGGGTTAGTCCACCGTGCCACTATAAAATATTGTGAGATCCCTCAACTTAGTCCCACATCTAATACCTACTGGGAGAAGATCCTGTTTATAAGTGGGAATGGACTATAGATCTTTAACTTCCGGGGTACCCATTTTAAAGAAATGACTTGGCCCATTACGTTGCACTTTGGGCTGGGTCGTTAGAAATGGTATCAGAGCCGACCTAGTTCCGTGTTAGATGGTGGGATGGACTAGGGACGTTAGCTAGGCTGCCGGTCACGGGCCAAAAAAGGTCATGGGCTAGGGTTAGCAACGGGCCAAGACTAGAAACGTTGGCTAGGCTGCCGGTCACGGGCCAGAAAGGACGTGGGCTGGGGCTAGCAACGGGCCAAGAATAGGCATTTCGGGGATGAAATTTCCTAAGGTGGGTGGATTGTGAGATCCCTCAACTTAGTCCCACATCTAATACCTACTGGGAGAAGATCCTGTTTATAAGTGGGAATGGACTATAGATCTTTAACTTCCGGGGTACCCATTTTAAAGAAATGACTTGGCCCATTACGTTGCACTTTGGGTTGGGTTGTTAAAGCAACTATAACACGTGTTAACCTCGCTCTGCTGTTTCACCACTTGAATAGCACTCTGCTACTCGTCTCAGACCCAGTTGTGCTGGGAGTAACTGCCCAATCCCAACACCCAGTGCATCCATGGACTTAGGCTGTAGCAAATCTCCCCCACCAATGAGATCTGATGTCCTCTTCGGAGGGTTAAGTTCTTCCCGGTACTTCCTGATCTGCCGCTCAAACTACCACAAGTCCCTCTCTCACTCCCAGCTAGCTTCACTTCTCGGTTCCCCTCTCCATTTGATAAGATACTCCTATCCCGGTATTTGGTGCACCTTGCCTATGCCCTAAAATCTTCCCCACCTTTTTCTCAAATTGTAGCTGGATAGTAGGTGGAGCTCTTCTTGGACGAGCTCTCCTTGGATTGACCAAATCCTCATGGAATGGCTTGAGAAATCTAACATGGAACATTGGATGGATTTGATACCTCTCCGGAAGCTTCAACCTGTAAGCCACGCTCTTGATCACCTTCTCCACCTCGAAAGGACCATCATACCACTGCACCAAACCCCGATGCACTTTAGTATGCCTAATTTTCTTCCAAATCTGTGGTGTGAGCTTTAGCATTACCTTGTCCCCTACGCACAATGACGCCGGCCTTCTTCCCAAGTCATCATAGTTCTTCATTTGGCATGTTGCCTTGGCTAATGAATCTACTGCATCCTCATACAGCTCTTGCCTATCCCTGGCAAACCTGTATGCAGTTGGACACTTTGCTCTGCGCCCCTGCAATGCTACCTCCATGTAAGAGGCTGGTTGCCTGTTGCAACCTCGAAGGGACTCAGCCTCGTTACTGAAGAATGGTGCATATTGTAACAAAACTATGCCACGTCAAGAAGCTCCAACTAGTTCCCTTGACTGGCTGAGATGAAATGCCTCAAGTACTCTTCGAGTAGAGCATTTGTCCTCTCAGACTACCTATCCGATTGAGGGTGATTGGCTGTAGAAAAGTTTAGCTTACTCCCCAGTAACCCGAACAAACATGTCTAGAAACTACCTGTTAATCTGGCGTCTCGATCACTCACAATATCCGCCGGTACCCCAAAGTACTTGACCACATTCTTAAAGAATAGTTCAGTAGCTTTCTCGGCTGAGCATGCATGTGGAGCTGCTGCAACTACAACATATATGGAAAACCTATCAACTATAACCATCACTGACGACATCCCCCTAACCTTGGGGAACCCGGACATAAAGTCCATCAAAACCGAACTCCACGGTCTCGTAGGTGTTGGTAGAGGCTGTAGCAAGCCTGCCTCCAGTCGTCTCTCCACCTTGTCTTGTTGTCACACCAGACAAGACCTCACGAAAGCCTCTATATCAGTCTTCATCCTCAGCCAATAATATGCCCTGGCCATTAGAGCGTGCATCTGTCTCTCCTAGGATGTCTTGCCCACTGGGTGTCGTGGGACTCCTCCATTAGCTGTCGTCGTAGGCTACCTATAGGGATATAAAGCCGACCCCCACTAGAATAGACCACACCATCATCTAGCCAATATTTTTGAACCAGTCCCGCACAAATTCTGTCAACTAGCTTCCTGTATTCTAGATCTGTTCTTGCTAACTCCTGAACCTACCCCAGTAACAGTGTGTCAACCTCTGACATAGCAGCCACCACTTCCATATTCTTCCGGCTCAGGGCATCAGCCACCTGATTAGTCTTTCCCGGCTGGTGCAACCACTCAAAGTCGTACTCGGCCAGAAATTCTTGCCAACTTGCTTGTCTCGACGATAGTTTCTTCTGGATCTTGAAGAAAGTGTTAGCGACATTGTCTGTAATCACCACAAACTTAGATCCTAGCAGGTAAACCCGCCACACTCGAAGACAGTGTACCACTACGACCATTTCCTTCTCGTGAGCTGAATACCGCGTTTCAGTGTCCTTCAACTTCTAGCTCTCAAAAGTGATAGGATGCTCATCCTGCGGTAGTACTCCTCCGACGGCTTTATCTGAGGCGTCTGTCACCACCTCAAATAGTTGACTGAAGTCTTGGCAACTTCAGTATTGGCTACGATGATATCGCAGCTTTGAGTTCATCAAAGGTTGCTTGGCATGAACTCGTCCATGCCCATGACTATCCCTTCCTCAGCAGATTAGTCAACGGTGACACTACATGGCTGTACCCATGTATGAACTTCCAATAGTAATTGGCCAAACCGAGGAAGCTCGTGACCTCTGTCACCTTAGTTGGTTTTGGCCACTTGGCAATAGCTCGGACCTTCGATTCCTCCATACGCACTGACCCGTAACCAATTCGATGACCCAGGAAACTGATTTCCCCTAGGCCGAACTCACATTTCTCCTTCTTGACATAGAGCTGATGTTGCCTCAACCGATCCATTACCTGTTTCAGGTGTCCCGGTGATCCTCCATGGACTCACTATATACGACTATGTCATCTAGATACACAACCACAAACTTATCCAAAAAATCGTGAAACACCTCATTCATAAGATTGCAAAATGTAGCTGGTGCATTCGTCAACCCGAATGGCATCACAAGGAATTCAAAAGACCCATACCTTGTGACCATAGTCGTCTTAGGCACATCCTTCGGCGCGATCCGGACTTGCCAATAACCTGACCTCAGGTCCAGTTTGGTGAAGAACCGCGCTCCATTCAGCCTATCAAACAGATCAGCTATCAAAGGAACATGGTACTTGTTCTTGATAGTCACCTTCTTCAATCCCTGATAGTCGACACATAATCTCAAAGCTTCGTCATGCTTCTCCTGGAACAGAACTGGCGCCCCATACGGTGCAGTAGATGGCTGAATCTTCCCCGAATCCAGCAGCTCCCCTAGCTGGATTTTCAATTCTCTGAGTTCTTTTGGCGACATTCTATATGGCACCTTTGCTAGTGCTCTTGCCCCTGGCTCCAGCTCGATCCGGTGTCAACCATCCTCTTGGAAGGTAACCTGTCTGGCAACTCCACTGGCATGACGTCGGAATACTCATCCAACAGCCCCAGCAGCTCATCCAGCACCACTACCACATGGTTTGGCTGGACCTCCATCATCACAGCAAGATAAGTTGTGTAACGACCCGCCATTTTTCACGATATTGTGGGCCTAGCTGGCCAGGTGTTACTCACA
>JAURVB010001971.1:0-12176 GCA_033002965.1 Piper betle
GATAGAACTCTCATATATGTTATTACACGTCTTTTTATCTTTTGCATTATCAATTACAAAAGGACATCAAAAAATCCAAAGAATACATGGTTATCACATGTAAGTATACATACATCAATTTAAGGTCACTCAATTGAGCAACTTCAGGGGCCAATGTTCCTTTGAGATATAGGTTCTCTAAGATCCTGTGTTCGATTAATTTACAAAATAGGAAAGCACACCAAAACGAGAAGAGAAGTGTAAGCATCTCTATACATGGAGAGTTACAATTATTTTTACATAATTCACAGATGCAGACCACAGAACAAGATACGGCATCATTAATTAGCATAATAAAGGTGACGGTAGTAATAAAAGTATAATTTTGGATGTAGACCAGTATACATCATCAAGTAATGCTTATCCTAGACATGACTTCACTACACCACATAAAATAGAAATTCTTTCATGCACACACAATACTCCTAATGTCAACCAGAGGTGATAACTTTTACCTTCTTCTTTAAAAGGATTCAAGGTTTGAAGACTTATCTAGAAGGTGTACAATAATAAAATGTTGATTTAAAGAGGCATGAAGTGTCAAATCAGAAATACGGGAACAACTGCAAACAGAAAAATGCAAGGCTTGATGAAGATTCAGTGATTCGAAAGGCAATGAATTTGTATATTACCTATCTTAGACGACATGTATTTTCATGCTCAGTTCATGTCCAAGTGAAGTTGAATTTTAGGGGCATTCACAAAACGAATTTTCTGTTTAGCATAAATTATTAACGCAAAAGATCATTCCAAATTTAGCAAGCAAATCATATCCAACATAATCAAGTAAGTTTTGTGAGACAATAACTCTACATTAAAAAAGGAGGGCAGTAAGTAATTGCTTACGAGCTTACAACTTTGCCATCAGAGCAAGTAACACCAAACCAAAAACAATGGTTTTCAGTACCTCCCCAATCCCACAAATCCCCATAAGGATCAATCTCTACTCTCTTCCGAAATGCCAATAGAGCCAACCCTGTTACACCAACAGTCATTCGAGAAAAACCCAAAAGAGAACAAATCACATCAAATGAGAGGGGGAATCAAACTTTAAGTCAAAGCAGCAGTCCCTCACCTTCATCTCTAGCGCACCAACAATGCTTCAAAATACGCAGGAGAGAAAAGACACCCAGATACCAGAAAACCACTCTCATCCATTCAAATCGACAGCTTCTTCCAAACACCTTAGACGGTTAAATCCCGCACCTTTTGAACATGGGTAGCACTGGAATTTGCAGCAGCAACTCCAGACCGTTTTCTTTTTTACAGGGTAGCAAATCCAGAGATTAATATGGGAGTTCGATGCAACAAATCCAGACTATATTCTCCATCTAACAACCAAGATCAGGCAATAAACAATAAGCGAGTGAGAGACAGAGAGAGTGAAGAGTGAGGGAGAGCGGAGTGAGGCTCGAATCTAGTCAACAGCTTTGCTTGCATCCTTGCCACGCTCGAGTGGGCGAGCTCGTTCGGTCCCGAGACGCGGTGTCCTTTTCAGTTACGTATTCGACACTGGAAAATCCATACGGATCTCTAATACGTATATGCTTGGAGGAAATCACATACACATATATATATATATATATATATATATGGGAAATGTGTTTCCCTATGCTTGAGCATCAGGCAAGCTGCCCTGTGCTCAGGTTTGATCTTGTGCGGTTGGATTAACATCCACAACGGCCAAGATAACAAAAATTGAAAAGGGGAGGCTGCGGCGGCGCCGCCGCAGCGACGGCGTGAGTGCGGTTGCCCGGCCACATCGACGGCCGGGAGAGGGGGCAGCGGCGGGGTGGCGGGGTTGGCGGCCGCGGTGGCGAGCGGTGGTCCGAGGGACGGGGCGCGCGCGCGGGGACAGGGTTGGTCCGGGGCGCGAGCGCGGCGGGGTGGCGGGGTTGGCGGGCGCGGCGTGGGTGGCGGGCAGGGTGGTCCCGGGGGACGAGGCGCGGCGCGGAGGGGACGGGGTTGGTCCGGGGGCGCGGCAGCGGCAGGGTGGCGGGAGTGGCGGGGTTGCAGCGCGCGCGGTGTGGCGAAGGCGGCGCAGCGACGGTTGTGGCGAAGGCGGGTGGGTCCGGGGAGGCGGGACGGCGGGCGCAAGGCGGGACGGGCGGCGGGGTTGGTCCGAGGGCGCGGCGGGGCGGCGGCGGGGTGGCGGGGGCGGGCGCGGCGGGTCGGGCGGTGGCGACGGCGAGGCGGCGGGGAGGTGGCGGGGGGGGGCGGGGGGCGGCGGCGCGGCGCGGCGGGGGTGGCGAAGGGGGGGCGAGGGACGGGCGGCGGGGGACGGGGACGAGGCGGGAGGGCGCGAGCGGCCGGTGGCCGACGAAGCGGCGAGCGGCTAGATCCGCCGCCCGTCGCCGTCGGTGGTGGGGGGGGAGGGTGTCGCCGCGAGCGTCGGGTCGACCGTGGAGACGGCGACGGCTGGGTCGGCCGCTGCGGCGCGTGATGCTGGGCGGCGACGCGCGTCAGGCGGGGCGAGCGCGTCGGCCGGGCGACGGTGCGTCGAGCCGGGGCAGCGGCGCGCCCGCCCCAACCATTGTTGCTCTCTCATCCAGCCGTTGGATTGGAATCCAACGGCTGGATGACTCTTACAGGGTAACTTGCCTGTGCTTGAGCACAGTAAAAACGGGCTCTATGTGTATGTATATATATATATATATATATATATGTATATATATAAAAAAATAAAAAACTAGCGTCAAGCTGCTCAATGTGCGGGCTATATTTATTAAATTTTTTAAATTTTTATTAAAAATAAAAATAAAAATACATAACATTAAGAAACATTAAAATTTCTGTTTTTAAATAAAGTATGATATATATATATATAAAATAATTTTTTAATTTGAAAAATTAATAAAAAATATTTAAAAATTATTAATTAAAAATTCCCGACAAATATCATTTTGTCAAGGTCAAAGCTAAATATTTATATAAAATATCCAATGTAAAATGTTTTTCACCAAAAAGATTCAAATTTCAAAATGATCCTCATCTTTTAATCACCAAAATAATACCTATATGTTATGTAATTAGTTAAAGTTGTACGTTGATTTTTTTATTTTTAATATGTAATATATTTTAATTTAATTAATAACATATGAATAAATATAAAATAATTTGAAATGAAAATAAAAAATATTTAATTTTGAACTCATTTTTCCAAATATATTTAAAAATATCTTACTTATTGAAATCAATTTGAAATTATCAAAAACAAAAATTATATGAAGAAATTTTAAAATTAAATATTAGTATATAATTAATTAAAAATACTTGATTTAAACAATTAAAGTAAATATTAACTAAAGCAAAAAGTTTTAAGCGAGTAAGAAAAGAAGCAAACAGTTTTTGGTTAGCATAAATAGGAGACCAAAATAGTCTCTTGGGCGATTAGGAAGTAGGTCAGAGAGAGTTGAAGATACCAAGAAATAATTAGGATGCAAGTTTGAGAGTTGAAGGGGTGAGAAGATAAATTAGAAAGTTGTAAAAGTGAGGGGATTTGTAACACCCCGATTTCAGTTCACCTAATAACTGAATTAGAAATGTTATGATCGATTCAAGTTATGTTTAAAGTTATTAGTCAGTACGACTCGATCGATAAAACAGATCGAAACAACTTTCTTGGTATCATGAGAATAGAAGGCACTATTAAATACGTGTCAAAACACATCGAATATAAATAAAGGTAAGAAAGTAAATAACTGTGCTGAGCTCAAGTGTGAGTAGCATTTATCTATCCTCCCACCAAAGTCGACTCAAGATTGCAAGACCTACATACATTATATGAAAAACATTAGTAATGAATGTTACTGGTCCAAAAAATCATTAATACAAATTGGCGAATGGGTATTTCATTACCCATGAAAACTTATGAAACTTTAAGATTTCTTCACACTGGGCGGTAAGCAAACATACTTAAGCAAGTGTTGGCTCGCATGTACGACTCATAATCATATTCATACATACAATGTTTACGCCCTCACATCTTCAATATCACCCACCACGATATTCGAGTGGCAAAATGAACAATTAAGTTAGTTCCATGAATTCCGAAATTGTGCTATATTACTCAATACCCTCATACACCACACTACCTCAGGGTTTGAAGGACTACTAGTGCGCTCTATACATATCTCCGTACCACTCATTCTCTTATTCGTGAAATTCATAAAAATGTGCGTACTTATATAATAGGCTTAGGGAAGATGCTTGTATCATACATTTCTGGAGTTTTAGTTTGAAAACCAACAAGGGATCTCATCCTTGTAGTTTTATTAAACATACATAGAAAACATAACTAAATGACCCGACATCGAAGGCATGCAATAAAATGTCGCCGATGTCGTCCTATGTATAAAACACGATTAAACTCGACAACCAAGGAGTCAAGCAAAGAGGGAGAGTCTTATGGACGTGTGATCCAAGCTCCAAGCGCATCTGCACATCTACACATCTACGACGAGCTCAGACTTCGAAACGTACATTGGAACCCACTACTAAGTAAAATATTAACATCTCTATATAATGCATGCTCATGGTGTGTGCTCATATCATTAATGCATCTTAATAAATAAAATAATGCTAACAAGCCTACAACTAAACATTTGGCATGTAAATCAAGACATAATAATAATAAATAATTAATAATTAATTAAACAAATAAATACACTCATAGATAATTAGGTAAATAATAAATAAATGAACATAAATAATACTCCAATAAGAAAATAATAATATAATTATATTATATAAATACACGACTAAATACAAGTAAATATCATATATGCTCGTGTTAGTAAACATATAAATAATTAAATAAACAACCAAATAATTAATTAAATAAATCATAGATAAATAAAAAAATAAATGACTAATATTAATTACTCATGAAGAATTATAATATAAATATCAAATATATGAGCATATAACTAAATATGTATAAATAATAACACAAGTAAGCAAAATAATTAATAATCAATCAATTAAATAAATAAAACAAGATAAACATGAACAAAAATAATATTTATGAATAAATACATTATCAGCAATAATAATTAGTCACATAATCATTCATCATAGTCAACAAATATATATATAATAAGAAATGAATAATCATAAATAAAAATATAAATAAGTAACTAAATAAAATAATAAATAAATAAATAAAAATACTCATAACATCTAAATATGATAAATCATGTGAATATGCATATAAAATAATATAAAAATTCGCGAATTACCTTAAATGGTGGAAGAACGGACAAAAATGGTCCGAAAATGAATTGAACTGAACCGAACCGACCTAAACCAGATTGAACAGAATGGGTTGAACCAATCTGATTTGGGTTAACTGGAAAATGGGTTGGGTTGGTTAGGCGAACCTAAACTGGACGGGCGGATTCGACTTGGGATGGGGGCTGGCGGACTTGGGCTAGCCAGGTGGACACGACGCGGCCAGTGGATGCGATCATGGGCAAATGGGCCAAATTGGCACGACTAGGGTTGGCATCGGTCGGGATTGACAGGGGACGTCATGGTGGGGGTGCTAGTGGTGACAATTGGAGGAGGCCGGCCACTAGCTAGCAGGAAAATGGTCGGAAAAAGGGCGGTATCTCCGCCGGGTGTGGTGATGTCGCCAACAGCGATCGCTGCCGTGGTGGTGGTCTTGGGTTGTCTCAAAATGTAAATATCGGCTAGGGAAGCTGTGTGGGTGGTCGGATTGGCTGGAGGTGGCTTGCTGTCTCCAAAAAATGGGCCAAACGGTGGTGGCGATGGTAGAAACCCACTTCAAAAGCTCCCTCGCCGACGGCAACTGTGACCGCACCAGTGGTCACGAGTGATACGAATAGATAGTCGGCCATGAGGCAGTCATGGGGGTACTGGTACGGTGGCCGAGGGTGAGGCGAAGACTTGCCGGTGGTGAGCCGAAGTGGCAGCAGCACTATGGGTATAAAACTCTGAAATCATGGAAAATCTATGGAAATATAACATGGTGAAGCTAAGGTTGACATGGGTGGCTCAGATCTTACTAGGTGGCACCATCTGAAAGTTCGACAACTCGTGGTCTAGTGGGATCAACCTATGGGTATATATAAAATACATATGGACAAAAAGCTCAGGTTAAGACTGTCTAAAGTCAAAATTGACTCGAGTCTAAAAAAATGAGTCTATGGCGGGAATCAAGGCAAGAAGGCTAAGTAGGCTTTGAGCTCTGAACTCAATCAAGATGGGCCTACAGGGGCATAATCTAGTGATCTGAAATCCATAAGATGCATGCAAATAAAATACTAAGAAAATCCCAAATGGATACTAAACGTTGCAACGACCTAGATTTAGGCTTAAAATCCTGACTAACCCTTAAAAATCATATGTATACATCGTGTAAACACTAATAACTTATGCACTATTATATTATTACTAAAACTATCATTTGCATGTCGGGTATCTTCAGCCTCTATAACATGCTCGTATAGCTATATGAGCCTTATACTAATATTCTTAAAATTATTCTAACTCGAGCTCGCTCTAAACGACTCGAGAATGGTCTAAATGAGGCAAACTGTAAAACCCACGATTCGAGTCAGGGTTTTATATTCAGAACCAGTCGGTTCGATCGTTATTTTTGAGTCAAGTCAGTTTCAGAACACGTGTATTGAGTCGACGCCGGTCTCATGTATAAGCCATGAGGGTCATGTGTACCCAAGTATATGATGATAACATCATGAACACAACAGAAAAGAATGAGTTATCAGAATATATGAGAGTATGCAGTTCATTTTTTTTATTATTATGATATATAATAGATCGTAGAATTAGTTTTTGGCTGTTACCCGCGTTAGGACGCATTATGGGTACTTTGGGTGGGTTGATAGTTCTAGAGCATATCATAATGATTTTTTGGTGTTGTTTGATTTTATGGGATTTTTTCCATATTTTTTGGAATTTTTTTACGATTTAAATATTATTTTTGACTTGAGTCAGAGACGAGTCAAGTAATATTTACGACTTTGCCACCACACACCCCCGCGCCCTTCTTTCTTCCCCAAACCCTCGCCCGATGCCGCCCTTGTGCGCGTCGCCGTCGCCGCTGCCGGCGCCGCCTGGCCGCCGATAGTTGCCGCCTAGCCCCGCGACGACGTTGCCGTGTTGCCCCGACCAGGTCCGGCCCCCATCGGACCGCCGCGACGCGAGGAAGCCACGCCGCGACGCCACGCCCGCATTGCGCTTCCGTCGCCGGAGACCAGCGCCGCCACGATCGGTCGGTCACCTCAGCACCCTCAGCCTTCCAGCGACCTTCCCCGACCGGAACGGAGGCCATCGCCGCCGTGACCGGCCGGATCTAGCCACCATCACCGCCGACTCTGTTTTATGCATTTTCCGGCGAGCCACCACCTCCGTTGCCCGCGTCAACCTCGTAAATGAGTCGGGCTCGCCGAGCCGGTTCCAAGGGTACCCAGCACGACCACTTTCTGGCCAATAGACGCCGCCGGCGATTGTCTCTAGAAAACCACCGGAAAATTGCCAGCAGCTGCCGGAAAACCGGAATTTCTAGAATTCACCGGATCTTCTGCGGGGCTCACCCAGTCGAGCCCGATCGAGCTTCGGACGCCGATGAGCGCCGAATTTGAGTTCCGAGACACGCGACGGAACCCTAACCGTCACCGATTGTCGACTACGTGAGGTATAATTACCTCCGATTGAGTTATTTAAAATTGATTATGATTGTTAGTATAACATGCTAGAATTGAATAATTGTCATGATAAATGTATGAGTATGAGTGTAGTGATGATTGCATGATGCAATTAATTGAGAATGAATAGGGAGTGATCTAATGAGGTAGATCGAGTTGAGCATGCTAATCGAGTAATGTAACTTAGGGAAAAATACAATAAAATTGGTAGGAATAGGATGAGTTAGAATTATTTTCATATTTATGATTATTGATTGTGATTGATGTTTATTGAGTTTGATGCATCATTTAGTTAGCGGGCGTTAGTATTTAGTTTTGATGTGTAGGTACAGAGTAGGAGCTCGCTGCCTAGGTGCGATGACACGCTTGGAGCTTCTACCAAGTCCGTTTAGGACTCGACTCTGTTTTACATCTTTCTATTGTATGTTTATCTTATTATTTGCAGGATGGGTTAAGTGGCGTTTTATTGGATCCCACTTAACTCGGGCCATCTAGCCGAACAGATTTCCAGATTAATAACCCCTCGAGGATGATTTCGAAAAACAAGATCCACCACAAGTTGCCTTCGGGCCTATTATATAAATCCCTACCCAGCCCTATATATATGTAGTTTTCGCGTTTTCAGTGAGACGAGAGATGGATAAATCGACTGCACGTACCATGCAGAGGATGCTGTGACAGTGGACTGTTCTCAGCGGACTGTTCCATTTCCGAGGGATCCTGACAACTCCGCGTTTGAGTTCCTCACACCCGGAGAACGTGGAGGTTTACGGGTACTGTTTAGTACAGCGCATGTCCGGACTTGTGGTTCAAAGGGTACTAAAGGCGACTGCCTGAGAGTAGCCTCGAACCTATCGATGCATAAGGCTCGAGCAGCAGTATCGAGTAAAGTTCGGGATGCTACGGGGTCTGCAGCCCAGTGACTCCTCAGTAGTGCCCTTCAGAGTGTTCACGTGGAGTATATGATGTTTTCTTTCATATGAGAGTTTGCTCTCATAGCCAGCTTGTTATAGTTATTTTATTTTCCGGACCAGTAACACTTGTTACTGACGTGTTTTTATACTATATGTAGGTAATAATCACGAGTTGGAGGAGCCAGCTTGGACGGAGGAGCAATGAGGTCTTGTACACACACACATGTTAGATTTCTGAATGTTTAATATTGTGTTGTTATGTTATTATATTGTGAATGACATGTTCAAATGCATGAGACATGATAGAATGTGAACATGATCAGAGATGCGCAGCGGAAGCGTGGTGGGTTGAAACCCCAGCTTCAGAATGAATTCATAATATGTTAGATTTTGTGTGAATGAAACCATGGATGCATGTGTGTGTGTATATATATATATATATATATATATATATATATATATATATATTATTTTGACAGGGTGGGCCCATAATTGCACTTTTAGGGGAGACCCTGTCTATTTTATTTCAGAATTTTTATCGTAATTGTAATGATGTGAAATTTAGGTTGCACGTCATCCATGTAGTATCATGTTAGGGTTTTATGTATTTATCCATGCATGACAAGTCGTATCTACATCTTAAGACGTCGAGATTAGATCCGCACGAGTTAGGTTCGAGTTAGCCGACCTAACTGGGGCCTGTAACATGCCGGTTCGGTTCACAAGCGTGAACCGGATTTGGGTGTTACACAAACTATAAGCGGGCAAAATCCTTACCCGAAGTTAGGGTTTTACAAGATTAACTACATGTTAGGAAAATAATAAATAAATAAATAAAATCCATCCTGTTATAGTATGTACTATTTGCAACCCGGGTTTTGCATGGTCCATGTTATTAAATTTACCAAAATCAGGTATTAAACAAAAAAATATATTTAATCAAAATATTAATTAATTTTATATGATTGAATTATAACTACTTCCTACACATGAACATCCAACATATTAACTATTAAATTATCAACTACTTTACTAATAATAATTGAAGATTATGCAGATTTTAAAACAGTTTAAAGAATGAAGGTCCAAATTAAATTGATTTTAGTAGTTGAAAACCTTAGTTAAATTTGTAATCTTAATCAAACTTGAAATATTTTTAAATAATTAAATTTAAAATTCAAAATTAATATTAACGGTAAAGAGAGAAACATATATTTATCAAATGCTTATGATCAAAATTATGGTGTCCCGAGAATGAAGATTTTGGGAGAACTTCTTAGTATATAAATGGCCTAAAATGACATGCATTGCCCCAACTATTAATATATAATAAGTCATTTAAAAAAATTGATAACTCAAAATGAAAATGTTCAACATTTAAAGCTTATAGAGTATAACTCTCTTTAAAAATTATGAACCATTATTGCTGGATATGACAAAAAAGGCTAGCAATGTCTATTAACAATATATCATAACATGGGTAAAATAATAAAGGTCAGAAGTAAAAGTTAAATACAGCGTTGTAAAAATTTTAATATTTAAAGAGTTAACAAAAAAACAAAATAAAAATGAAAATAAAAAACGATGAAACCGATCGCGGTAAAAGAGGAAAATGAATGTCCCCATCTCCTAGCAGCTCCAACCTCGGCGAAGTCGCTGCTTGCCCAGTTCACTTGCAACGTCTCGACGCCGGCGAGTGGTGAGACAGCCGTGGCCATGGCTGCTTGTGGCGCTTGGTAGGAGGATTACGTGTTAATCCTCGACAGGGAGTTGGTGGGTACCCAGTTTGGTTCAGAGGTGTCATAGCCAATTCATCTTAGTCTCTGTATATCAATCAAACTATAACTGCCTACGCTAGCTGTAGAAATATCACTGCAGAATATGGTTGTGATTCAAACAAATTGTAAAACCCACGATTCGAGTCAGGGTTTTATATTTAGAACCGGTCGGTTCGACCGTTATTTTCGAGTCGAGTCAGTTTCAGAACACGTGTACTGAGCCGATGCCGGTCACGTGTATGAGCCATGAGGGTCATGTGTACCCAAGTATATGATGATAACGTCACGAACACAGCAGAAAAGAATGAGTTATCAGAATATATGAGAGTATGCAGTTCATTTTTTTATTATGATATATAATGGATCATAGAATTAGTTTTAGGCCGTTACCCGCGTTAGGACGCGTTACGGGCATTTTGGGTGGGTTGATAGTTCTAGAGCATATCATTATGATTTTTTGGTGTTGTTTGATTTTATGGGATTTTTCCCATATTTTTTGGAATTTTTCTTACGACTTAAATATTATTTTGACTCGAGTCGGAGATGAGTCAAGTAATATTTATGACTTTGCCACCGCACCTTCCTTTCTTCCCAAACCCTGACGCCGCCTGCCGGTGCTGCCCGGTCGCCGATCGTCGCCGCCTAGCCCCGCGACGACGTCGTCGTGCTGCCCCGACCAAGTCCGGCCCCCATCGAGCCGCTGCGACGCCGGATCGCCGTGCCAAGCGCCACGCCCGCGCCGCGCTTCTGTCGTCGCCCGCGCCGCCGGTGACCGTCGCCGCCATGATCGGGTAGTCGCCTCGACACCCTCGACCCCCTAGCGGCCTTCCCCGACTGGAGCGGAGGCCATCGCCGCCCTGGCCGGCCGGATCTAGCGACCCATCGCCGCCGGCCCTGTTTTAGCCATTTTCCGGTGAGCCACCACCTCCGTTGGCCGCGTCGACCTCGTAGATGAGTCGGGGTCGCCGAGCCGGTTCCGAGGGTACCCAACACGACCCCTTTCCGACCAGTAGACGCCGCCGGCGATTGTCGCCGGAAAACCACCGGAAGTCGCCGGAAAACCGCAAGCAGCTGCCGGAAAACCGTCGGAAAAATTGGAATTTCTGGGATTCGCCGGAATTCATCGGATCTTCCGCGGGGCTCACCCAGTGGAGCCCGATCGAGCTTCGGACGCCGATGAGCGCCAAATTTGAGCTCCGAGACGCGTGACGGAACCCTAGCCGTCGCCGATTGCCGACGATGTGAGGTATAATTACCTCCGATTGATTTATTTAAAATTGATGATAATTGTTAGCATAGCATGCTAGGGTTGATTAATTATCATGATTAATGTCTTGACCATGAATAAAGTAAAGATGCGCATGATGTGATTAACAGGGAATGATAGTTAAGTGACCTGATGAACTAAAGTAAATTTGAGCATGATAATCGAGTACAACGTAACTTAGGAAATATAATTAGATTGATATTAATAGGATAAGTTGGAATTACTTTCACATTATAATTGTTGCTTGTTATGGTTGATGATTGAATTGTGTGATGTTTGTTGAGTTTGATGCATCATTTAGTTAGCGGGCGTTAGTATTTAGTTTTGATGTGTAGGTGCGGAGTAGGAGCTCGCCGCCTAGGCGCGATGACACGCTTGGAGCTTCTACCAGGTCCGTTTAGGACTCGTCTGTTTTACTCTTTTCTATTGTATGTTTGTTTTAATGCCTACAGGACGAGTTAAGTGGCGCTTTATCGGATCCCACTTA
>JAURVB010001973.1:0-30604 GCA_033002965.1 Piper betle
TGTAACGACCCGCCATTTTTCACGATATTGTGGGGCTAGTTGTTACTCAAAAGTAAGTAATTATGTCAAACATTTTTTATAAATAATAACATACATAAACATCCCACAGTCTTGGACCGTTTCCCAGCAGCCACACTTATTTCTCAATTTAAAAGAAAAGGAGTCCTCATATTTATTTTGCTCCATACTCTGGATGTCAATCACCTAATCTTGTATCTGCACACCTGCGGAGGCAATTCCGCATTAGTGATTACAACACTAAGTAGTATAATAGATAAAACAAAACAAGTACATTCCACTATTTCCTTATGTTTATTTTAATATGCGGTGGAGCGATTCCGCTATACTCCAAAACAATGCGGAGGAGGTGTCCGCTGTGATCCGCACACCCCGGCCGTAGCCTTTTTATGGGGAGGCTACCACTACCGTCTCCAGTGCCAGTGCCTCGCACACCCCGGCCGTAGCCTTTTGTGGGGTAGCTATCACTGCACTCGGGTGATTGCTATGCCCCGTTTGTGGGGAAGCTCTCACTACCAATTCTAGTGCCAGTGCCTCGCACACCCGGCCGTAGCCTTTTTATGGGGAGGCTATCACTGCACTCCAGTGCCAATGCCTTGCACACCCGGCCGTAGCCTTTTTGTGGAGCGGCTATCACTGCACTCAGGTGATCGCTATGCCCCGTTTGTGGGAAGCTCTCACTGCCAACTCTAGTGCCAGTGCCTCACACACCCCGGCCGTAGCCTTTTTATGGGGCGGCTATCACTGCACTCAGTGCCAGTGCCTCACACACCCCGGCCGTAGCCTTTTTATGGGGCGGCAATCACTGCACTCTAGTGCGATGGAGGAATCGCTGTGCCTCACTCACCCCGGCCGTAGCCTTTTATGGGGCGGCTATCACTACTCCAAAACAATATCGATGCATTACATGATTCACACACATAACACGACCCAGTGTCGGACTGAGTCAATTCATTAACCCCGGTTGCACTTCGTGCATGGTGGTCGAATCTGGGCTCAGGCCGACCTAGGCTACCAACAAGGAAAATACGATGTTCTACCTATTATACGTACCTGATTTGTGATTACGTCTGACTGTGATCCGTGAACCCTAATACAGTAATGGGGAGGTCGCCTGGGACGGAGATGAGGGATGAAATACTCACACAGTAGTGGGGAGGTCGCTTGGGACGGAGATGAGGGATGAAATACTCCCTCCTCCTGCATATATATACACTTCAACCATTCCCTCCATTAAATTCTCATACCCCATCATCCATTGGTATTTCCTAGGTTCAATGACCCCTTCATTAAATTCTCACACCCCATCATCCATTGGTATTTCCTAGGTTCAACGACCCCTTCATTAAATTCTCACACCCCATCATCTATTGGTATTTCCTAGGTTCAACGACCCCTTCTCCTTTTATAAAGAATAAATGACGGCTAGGGTTTGTGGAAGCACCCTTTCATCATAATTCCTTTAACCGGGTAATTGGGTAATTAACACGGTTCACTTAACCTTTTCACTCAACCTCTTAAATGGTATGGTTCACTTAATTAATGTGTTCGACTCGACTGATTCAACTAGAATCGTCCGATTAGAAATTACTTTTCAATTTAACTGGGTAATTCATACTTAACCAGCTAATGAAAAATTTTTTTTCCGGGTCTTTACACAACCTAAGCCAATCCCTGAGGCATCAGTATACACTACAAAATCCTCATGTCCCTCAGGCAATGCGAGGATAGGCGCCGAAGTCAACCTCTCCTTTAGCATCCTGAAACTCCGCTCACATTCGTCTGTCCATATGAACCGTTCCTCTTTCCTAGTCAGTCGCGTCAGAGGGGCTGCTATGGAAGAGAAGTCCTGAATGAACCGTCTGTAGTATCCAGCCAATCCCAGAAAACTCTGAACCTCCGTAGGTGTCTTCGGTTGTTCCCACTGCACTACTGCCTCTATCTTAGCTGGATCCACTGAGATGCCTGATGCTGAGATGATGTGGCCGAGAAAATTCACCTCTGACAACCAGAAACTGCACTTCAAAAATTTCCCATACAACCTATGCTCTCTCAGTGTTTGCAACACAATCCTCAGGTGTTGCGCATGTTCTTCCTTAGATGAAGAATATACCAGTATGTCATCCACAAAGACGATCACAAACTGGTCCAAGTACTGATTGAACACTCTGTTCATCAAGTCCATAAATGTTGCTGGAGCATTGGTCAATCCAAACGGCATGACCAGAAACTCGTAGTGTCCATATCTCGTCCTGAACGCAGTCTTCGGGATGTCTTCTGCTCTAATCCTCAGTTGGTAGTATCCTGATCTCAAATCAATCTTCGAAAAGACAACTGCTAAGCTCAACTGGTCAAATAAATCATCAATACGAGGAAGAGGGTATCTGTTCTTAACCGTTGCATGGTTTAGCATCCTGTAATCTATGCATAACCGCATGCTTCCATCCTTCTTCCTCACAAATAACACCGGTGCGCCCCAAGGGGAAACGCTCGGTCTGATGAATCCTTGGTCCAACAGTGTCTGTAGCTGTTCCTTCAGTTCCTTGAGCTCCAGAGGTGCCATCCTATACGGAGCTCTCGAAATTGGGGCTGTGCCAGGCATCAACTCGATGGCAAGATCCACCTCTCTGTCTAGCGGCAATCCAGTAATCTCCTCAGGAAATACATCTGTAAATTCGCCGACCACTGGAATCTCTTCTATACTCGGTTGTTTCCCTGGTCCACTCTGCTGTGACTGCTGTTGGGGAGCTGGAAGTGCAAGTCTCTGCTGAGGCGCTGGGAGTGTCAACTGCTGGCTCTGGCTAGTCGGACACGTTGCAGCCCTATGTCCCAGTTGACCGCAACTGTAACAGGCCCTAGTGCCTCCTCTGCACTCTGCGGCCCTGTGTCCTGGCTGACCGCAGTTGTAACAAACCCTAGTGCCTACTCTGCACTCTGCGGCTCGGTGCCCTGGCTGACCGCAGTTGTAGCATACATTTCTGCTTGCTCTGCACTCTCCCCAATGATGGCGTTGGCAACTCTGACAGAATGGGGCTCTGCTGCCCTGTACCTGGCCATCCATGGCTCTCATGGCTACTGGCGCATCTACACGTCGTCTCTGCTGTGCCCCCTGCTCTGGCTGATATGGCCTCGGATGTTGCTGCCTCTGGTCGACATCTCGACGTGGTCGTGTAGCTATCACCCGCTCTGCTTCACCTGCAGCTCTCACTACGTCACCGAGGGTAGTAAACTTCCTATCCAAGTATGCCATCCGAATCTCATGATGGAGGCCTTCATAGAAGCGCTCTATTCTTCTTCCTTCGGTTGGAACCAAATCTGGTGCAAATCTCTCCAACGCTCTAAACCTCGTCTCATACTGTACTACTGTCATAGGCCCTTGCCTCAACATCTGGAACTCTCGTTCCTTCCTTCTCCTAACATCTGGTGGAAAATACTTTCCATCGAATTCCACTCTGAATTCCTCCCAAGTGATGTCCTGAGGCTGGCGATGAGCAAATACAGAATTCTGCACCGAACTCCACCATATCCTCGCTTCGTCTTGGAATGCTCCTGTGACGACGCGCACTCTGTGTTCTACAGGGCATGCCATACTATCAAACACTCCTATGGCCGACGATATCCATAGGAATGCCTCCTCAGCATCCAACTTCCCAAAGAAAGGTCATCCGCCATTCTTCACGAATCTCTCATATTGCCACAATTCCAAACTCCTCACGTCTACAGATCTATTTGATCCCTCTGCTTGCTCATAACGAGGAATCTGTGATCCCGTACCAACTGGTACACTGTCACCTCCAACTGCTCCACTCCCCCTACGGTTTGCCCGCTACCTGCTATCGCAGGTCCACTGGCGTCCTGTCTCATCCTTGCCTGAAGTGGGGCAACCAGAGGAGCTGTTGCGGGGGTAGCTCCCTGTTGCAGCGGTGGAGGAGGAGGCGGCGGCGGAGGGCCCATGGGCGCTACTGGCTCTCCTTGCGCCTCTTCATCCACGGCTGGTCTCTTCTCTGCTCTAGCCACTGATAGAGCTATCTGTCTGAGCTCTCTCCTAAATTCCTCCTGATTCTGCTGCATTTGCATCTGAACCTCAACTAGCCTAGCTATTGCAGCATCCCTTTCCTGTCGACTACTCCCACTGCGGTGACTGTCGCGTCGACTGTCTCGGCGATGGCTCTCCGTACGACGACTAGCTGATACCGGTACACTCGTCTCTGCTGGTGGCATGGTGGTCCTAGGTCGACTGGAAGCTGTGTCACTGTGACCATGGTCGGGACTATCCTGTCTGACTACTGGAGGCGATGGGGTCCTGATCTGCGTCCGACGGGTCTGTGTCACCATCCTGCTACAAGTTCCTGACTCTAATCTGCTCACCCTGTTACACCACCGACTTGTAAGAAAATCTGTGAACCAAAACATAAAGACAGAAAAATACCTGTCGGTACAGCTCGGAGCAGCTTCGGCACACATGTAACCTGTAATGCATCTACCATCTTAATCAACCAAGGGTTAGCTCTGATACCACTATTGGTATCAGAGAACATATGCCAAGAGTTGGCTCTGATACCACTGCTGGTATCAGAGAACATATGCCAAGAGTTGGCTCTGATACCACTGCTGTAACACCCCGTTTCGGCTCACCCGTGAACCGACCCGGAAATGTCACCGGCGACCGAACCGTTCGCTAATCTACTAGATTCGGTTAAGCCGACCCGGATCTACTCTCGGCGTCTCAAGATGGAGATGCAAATATGAAATGCATGAATGGGAACAATTGGATTCTAACGGAGTCCTACATGCATGCCATGACGTGCAAGCAAAATAAGACAAAACAACAAATGAGAAACCAAAAGAAAATATATACTATTTTATGAAAATACGATAACACATAACAATCTACCATGACATTAAATCATTATCTCATTCGTTTTTACCTGAGCCGAGTCTGAACTCCAAGGCTCCCTACTCATTCATATTTATCAGTTCGTTTCATAACAAGTAATTCATTCAAGCAAACACATCAAAATTATCATTTACATAACAATAACACACCATCATTATACATACGTTACACGCGGCAGGTACATGTGTGCGCGGTTCCGTGCTGCTCCTCCGCAGTCCCGACAGCTTTCATCGCTCGCATTCCTCACCTACATATATATAGAAAAACCGTCAGTAACGAGTGTTACCGGCCCGGAAAATAACTAATATCAATCTGGCACAGGAGAGCAAACTCTCCTGTTGAATCAAAACCATATACTTCCTCAAGAACTCTCATCAGGGCACATACGGGAGCCGTCGCCATCGGGCCGTCGCCCTCGGGTCGACAGCGTCCCCCTTTCTTTCTCATTCTCATACCTTGGCCATTTCTCTATCGCTTCTCGCATCAAATTTCATTCCTTACCGCCCTCTGCACCTTCCATATTACTCCTGGCCTTGAGCACAAAGGCCGAGCACTCTCAGGCAGTCGCCTTCAGTACCCTTTGAACCACAAGTCTAGACATGCGCTGCATTGCAGTACCTGTAAACCTCCACACTTCTCCGGGTTTGAGGAACTCAAAGGTGGAGTTGTCCGGATCCTTCGGGAACGAAGTGGGTTCTCCCCAGCTCCAGAGCCCGCTCTTCCGAGCACACGCCCTATCTGAAGACGTGGCCGCAAGTAACCCTCATCCCATCTCTCACCGAAAACGCGAAAACTATACATATATAGGCCTGGGTTGGGATTTATACAATAGGCCCGAAGGCATCTGTGAGCTGGATCTGAAGTTCGAAAACAAACTCGAGGGATCTCATCCTCGAGGGTTATTAATCCGAAAAAAACTGTTGGCTAAATGGCCCGAGTTAAGTGGGATCCGATAAAACGCCACTTAACTCGTCCTGCACATGATAAATCAAATACACAATAGAGTAGCATAAAACAGAGAACGAGTCCTAAACGGACCTGGTAGAAGCTCCAAACGGGTCCACGCGCCTAGGCGGCGAGCTCCTACACCGTACCTACACAATCAGGCTAAAAACTAACGCCCGCATGATGAATCACACATCCTATAGCATGCACACACAATCAACACAATCACGCATCAATCAACACACATCAACCTATATCAATTCTAGCAAGTCTACTTAGGCTAGTTTGCATTAGATCATGATCATTACCTAGTTACCCTAATTAGTTTCTTAGCCTCCATTTTTAACACCACTCAATCAAACAAATTTCATATTTTATCCTTAATCAAATCTACATTTATATATATTATTATAACACACAATTCACCAATCCTAGCATGCAATTCTAATAATCAATACTTTCAAATAATTAAGTTAAAATAAATTATACCTCGCGTCGTCGAAAATCGGCGACGGCTAGGGTTTCCGTTTCGTGGCTCGAAACTCGAATTCGGCACCTAGCGGCGTCCGAAGTCCGATCAGATTGGACCGGGTGCGTTCGGCGGATGATCCGGCAAATTTCCCACGAATCCAATTTTCTGGCGGTTCCGGCGGTTTTCCGGCGAGTGTCGGCGGTTTTCCGGCGGATTTTCCGGCGATGATTCGGGACGGGGCAATCAGGGGGTCTATCGGCACCAGCTCGACGAGCTTGGTCCGATGGTGGTGTCAAACAAAGCAGCCGAGGCGGCGATGGCCGTCGGCGGCGGCGTCGAAAATGGGTGGCGGCGGCGGCGGCGTGCTCCGATCGGGGCTGCGGCCGGCCTCGACGGCGGTCGGGATGATGGGGGAAACGTCGGCGACGGCGAGGGGGTGGTCGTCGGGGTCACAGCGGCGGCGGAGCGGCCCGGACGGCGGCGAATCGACGAGGGAGCGCGTCGCGGCTCGTGGGGCGATTCCGGCGTCGTGGCGGCGAGACGGTGGCCGGGGTGGGTCGTGGCAGCACGGCGACTGCACGGCGGGGCGGGGCGGCGTTGCTCGGCGGCAGTGCGACGTCGGCGGCGGCAGCAGCCACACGGCAGTGACGGCGGCAAGGGTTTGGGGTGAGGAAGGGTCGGGAGGGAGAAAAATACCCTCAATGGCAGTTTCGTAATTAAGTATTGACTCGATTCCTACTCGAGTCAAAATAATAACTAGTTTGTAATAAATTCTAAAAAAATCTAGAAAAATATGGAAAAATTCCATAAAATCAAACAAACACAACAACATCCAAATGGCATGCTCTATAACTAATAACCCACCCGAATATAATCCAACGCGTCCTAATGCGTTATTCGGCCTAAAACTATTCTGCGATAAAATAAAAATAACAATCAATACTGTATACCTCCATATACTTGATAACCCATTTTTCATCATCTTTTAGACGTTATCATCGTACACTTGAGCATACATGACCCTCATCGCTCATAACTCACAGCTGGCCTCAACTCAGCTCGCGGTCCATGAAGCTGACTCGACTCGAACCAACGGTTGAACCGACTGGTTCACTCCCGTAAAACTCTGACTCGAGTCACGGGTTTTACAAACTAAGGTAGCTCACTTCATCCCCACGAAATCAATGAGAACGGCGAAATACCTGGCAGGATTATATGTTGACAATATTGTCAAATTGCATGGGATTCCAAAGGAGATAGTCTCCTACCGCAATCCCTATTCACCTCACATTTATGGGAAGCTTTCCAAAAAGCCATGGGAACTCAAATTAAGTTGAGTACATAAGAAGCCATCCGATTTTATTGCAAAGCTCCCAAGAACTCAGAAGAAGCATGACTCTATATTAGTGGTTGTGGACTGACTAACTAAGGTAGCTCACTTTATCCCCACGAAATCAATGAGAACTGCGGAATACCTGGCAAGATTGTACGTTGACAATATTGTCAAGTTGCATGGGATTCTATAGGAGATAGTCTCCGACCTCACATTTCTGGGAAGCTTTCTAAAAAGCCATGAGGACACAAATTAAATTAAATACAACATATCATCCCCAAACTGATGGTCAGAGTGAGAGGACTATTCAAACTTTGGAAGATTTGTTAAGAGCTTGCATTCTTGACTGGGGGGGTGACTGGGAGAAACATTTATCCTTGGCTAAATTCACCTACAATAACTCTTACCAAGCTAGTATAGGGCTGACACCATTTGAAGCCTTATATGGTAGACCCTGTAGATCTCCATCGTACTGGCTAGAGTCTACCAAAGCAGTTAAAGTCGGGCCAGAGATGGTGAGGGAAGCAACTGAAAAGGTGAAAATCATTCAGCAAAGACTTAAGGCAGCTGAAGATCGACAAAAGAGTTATGCTGATACTCGAAGAAAGGACCTAGAGTTCCAAGTTGGGGAGTTTGTGTAACTAAAGACATCTCCTACGAAGGGGGTGATTAGATTTAAAATATCAGGAAAGTTGAAGCCAAGATTCATAGGACCGTTTCCAATCCTGGATCTAGTTGGGAATTGCGCATATAGATTTGCATTGCCACCAAGCCTTGTTGGAGTACACAATGCTTTCCATGTGTCAATGCTAAAGAAGTATGTACGGGATGAGGATCATATCATCACAAATTTTGAAGACTTAGAGCTACAATCAAATTTAACTTATGAGGAAAAGCCGATCCGCATCCTGGCAAGAGAAGTAAAGACACTTAGGAACAAGGAAATTCATTTGGTAAAAGTATTGTGGAAAAATCAGGGTCAGAAGAAGCTACATGGGAGACTGAATAAGAAATAGTAAGGAAATACTCTAGCCTATTTGTGGCATAGGAGTTTTATAATTGTTGCGGCATGAACCGATCCCAAAGAAATAAATAAAGTTAATCATAATTGTTTTGTTGCTTGTTATAATATTTTGGGGACGAAATATTTTCAAGTTGGGGAGGTTGTAAAGACCGTGGAAAAATTTTTTTTTTAATATATTCAACTAGGGTAGGGAAGCATCGAACGTTAGAGAATTAATATTAATTATATTATATTCTCTACCCGGTTAAGTCTACCCAGTTAAATATTTTATTCTTTACCCGGTTACCCAGTTAAAGGAATTAAATACGGGTGTTAGTGTGTTTCCACAAACCCTAGCCGTCATTTCATTTATAAAGGACGTCCTCCACCCTAGCCTTCATTCGCATTCTCTTCTCCTCTTCCTTGCCGGCGTGTCTTCTTCCTTGCTTAGGTATTCTTCCTATCTCCCTCTTCTTAATTTTCTTGCATGCATATTTTAATTTGATAATAAGCTTTATAATCGTGAGGATTAAAAGTTTAAAATCAATAAGAAAACAAATATAATTTTACACCGGAGAAACTAAAATTGCCGACGAGCGTCCCCTGTTTCGGCGAAATGGGGAAGCACAGGCAAGGTCGCCGGGAAGCGGTGGCGAGGGTCGTTCCGACGTCGGAAGATGATCATACCCTCTTCATCGATCAGTGTAGGGTCGATCTCACGGGTGTGGATGCCGGCCTGGGGTGGGACATGGCCAAAAACAGTAACGGCGGCAAAAACAGGGGCGACAGCGGTGGGGGAAGAAATCTGGCCGCCCTAGGTGGCGACGGGTTCCAATAGGGCCGGGGAAGGTAGATAGGTGGTCGAGGGTGACGAGGCAACCACCCAATTGAAGCGGCGATGCTCGCCGGCGGTGGAATCGCTCCGTAAGCGCGCCGCTAGGAGGGCGATGCGGGCGTCGCCACTGCTGGAAAACGGCCGGAGTTGGCCGGGGCGACACCGCCAGGGCATGGCAGGGCTGGTCGACGACGATTGACGGCGGCCGGAGGTGGTCGGTGGCGGTGGCGGCTGGAGCATGCCTGGAGTCGGGAACAGAGCTCGCCGGGGAAGAAGAAGAAGAAGAAGGGCGGTGGCAATTCTGTAAATACTGGTTGACTCGATACCGACTCGAGTTAAAAATAATACAAACACATAATAAATCTTTAAAAATAATTATTTTAATAGGTTATAGGGTAAAGTTACTAAACTAATTAGTTATTGGACGAAGTCGACATGGACATAAGTAATAAAAAAACTGATAATGAGAAACTGTCGATAATTAATCAGCGTAATAAAAGCGATTAAATTAAATTGGACGGTTATAAGTGATTAATAAATAAAGATGTTACCTTTACCATATTAAATTTAATATTAGGTAAATAAAGTGATTATTTTAATAACAAGTCAGTAATGTAGAAAATTAGGTTATTAAATTATAGTCGGGTAGCAATCACTCGCGTCGAACCTAAATAGCATAATGGAAATAAATAAAGTTCGAAACTTTATAGAGTCAAATAATTTAAAATAATTGTATTAATAATATTTATGAATTAAAATAATACAAATTATTTTAAATAATTTAATTGAACAACTTAATTAATTAAATTGCTGTAAGTAATAGTAGCGATTAAAAAAGATTATAACCGAAGGAAAATATACTAATAATAGTAATTAAATATTTGGGTATAAGTTGATAATTATTTTATTAATTGTTAGGTGTTAATTATGATCTAGATTATTAATGTAAAGTAGGATTTAAATGATTATGTCACATGAATAGTGTAATTTTAATATTGTTGAAATTTAATAGTGATATATATATATATATATTAGTTATTTAGTTGCATGCATTGCTACTCAAATAAAATTATACTTATGTATAATTTTATATTCTCATTCAGATTAGGATCATCGGTCGCAGGTCCGAGTTCGAAATATCCAGGTCCGTATAATCATCTAAAATGTTGTATTTTCCCTTGTTGGCAGCCCAGGTCGGCCTAAGCCCAGATTCGACCACCATGCGCTGTGGCGCAACCAGGGTCAAGGAATTAACTCAGTCCGACACGGGGCCGCACCATTAAAATTACTATGTGTGTCCGTATAATTATTTGAAATGTTATGTTGCCTATATAATTATTTGGAATGTTGTATTGTCCGTATAATTATTTGAAATGTTATATTTTCCCAACTGGTATAACAATATGAAATGTTGCATTTTCCCAAATTGGTAGCCTTTGTCGGCACTGATCTCAGAATTGAGTTGGGAGACGATTTTTAACCTCAAGATGAATTGGGGGACCATGACTAACCTCAAGATGAATTGGAGGACCACCTAATCTCAGGATGAGCTGGGAGATGTCTTCTAATCTCAGAATGAGATGGGAGACAAAGTTCTAATCTCAGAATGAATTGGGAGACCATGACAAATCTCAAGATGAATTGGGAGACCACCTAATCTCAGAATGAGCTGGAAGACGATTTTTAACCTCAAGATGAACTGGGGGACCATGACTAACCTCAAGATGAATTGGGGGACCACCTAATCTCAGGATGAGCTGGGAAACAATGTTCTAATCTAAGAATAAACTGGGAGACCATGACAAATCTCAAGATGAATTGGGAGACCACCTAATCTCAGGATGTGCTGGGAGATGATTTTAACCTCAAGATGATTTGGGGGACCATGACTAATCTCAAGATGAATTGGGAGACCACCTAATCTCAGAATGAGTTGGGAGACGATTTTAACCTCAAGATGAATTGGGGAACCATGACTAATCTCAAGATGAATTGGGAGACCACCTAATCTCAGAATGAGCTGGGAGTCGACTTCTACTAATCTCAGAATAACCGGAGAGACAAATTACTAATCTTAGAATGACCTGAGGGATAATTAATCTTTGTTTGTGTAATAATAGTAATAATAACTGAGTGAAATGATAATAGGGATTATATTGACTTCTTTCATTTAATTATGCGGCTTAGTGGTTTTATCACTAACGCGGAATTGCCTCCGCAGGTGAGCTAGCTTTGGGACTAAAGAATAGAAGCGTGGTTGGTGGTTCTTTTACCAACCCAGATATGGTGAATCGATAATAAAGTTGGACTTCCTTATTATTCTCTTGTGTTATAAATGTGGCTATGGGAAACGGTCCGAGACTGTGGGACGATTATTTGATATTTTAGAGAACATGATTTATTGTTATGATTCAAATTATATGTTGCGAGACATAATTGCTATATTCCAGTCCATGTTCTGGAATATTACCGTTACATCAATTATATTTTTAAGTAACACCCGGTCCGGTTCGGGCGGGTCGTTACACTGCCCATCACTGGAATACGGCATGACGATGGTTGTGGGTGGCCTCAAAAAGTGGATCTCTGGGAGGGGATGTAAAACCCCTAACTCGAGTCAGAGTTTTACGGGAGCGAACCAGTCAGTTTGAGTCGAGTCAGCCTTATGGACCGCGAGCTGAGTTGTTGCCAGCTGTGAAATATGAGCGATGAGGGTCATGTATGCTCAAATATACGATGATAACGTCAAAAAGATGATGAAAAATGAGTATATGGAGGTATGCAGTATTGATTGTTATTTTATTTGATCGTATAATAGTTTTAAGGCTAAATGATGAATTAGGACGCAATATAGGGAGTTTGGGTGAGTTATTGGTTATAGAACATATCATTTGGATGTTTCTATGTTCGTCTGATTTTACGGGATTTTTACCATATTTTTCTAGATTTTTTTTTGAATTTATAGCGAAATAGTTATTATTTTGACTCGAGTAGGAATCGAGTCAATACTTATTTACGAGTTTGCCATTGAGGGTATTTTTCTCCCCACCGACACCTACCCTCCCAAAACCCTCGCCGCCTTGTGCTCATCGCCGCCGCCGCCGCTATCGACGCCGCGCTGCCACTGATCAATGCCTCCCCGCTCCGCCATGCCGTCGTCGTGCGGCCACGACCCACCCCAGCCACCGTCTCGCCACCACGACGCCGGAATCGCCCCACAAGCCGCGACGCCCTCCCTCGTCGATTTGCCGCCGTCCGAACCACGCCACCGCCGCTGTAACCCCGACAACCACCCCCTCACCATCGCCGACGTTTCCCCCATCATCCCAATCACCGTCAAGGCTGGCCGTAGCCCCAATCAGAGCATGCCACCGTCGTCGCCCGTTTTCGACGCCGTTGCCGACAACCATCGCCGCCCCGGCTACCCTGTTTCACACCACCATTGGACCAAGCTCATCGAGCTGGTGCCGATAGACCCCCTGATTGCCCTGTCCCAAAACATCGCCGGAATCCATCGGAATACTGCCGACACTTGCTGGAAAACAGCAAGAACTGCCGAAAAATTGGATTCATGGGAAATTCGCCGGATCATCCGCCGAACACACCCGGTCCAATCTGATCGGACTTCGGACGCTGCTAGGTGCCGAATTCGAGTTTCGAGCCACAAAACGGAAACCCTAGTCGTCGCCGATTTTCGACGACGCGAGGTATAATTTATTTTAACTTAATTATTTGAAAGTATTGATTATTAGAATTGCATGCTAGGATTGGTGAATTATGTGTTATAATAATATATATAAATGTAGATTTGATTTAAGGATAAAATATGAAATTTGTTTGATTGAGTGGTGTTAAAAATGGAGGCTAAGAAACTAATTAGGGTAACTAGGTAATGATCATGATCTAATGCAAACTAGCATAAGTAGACTTGCTAGAATTGATATAGGTTGATGTGTGTTGATTGATGCGTGATTGTGTTGATTGTGTGTGCATGCTATAAGATGTGTGATTCATCATGCGGGCCTAAGCGCGTGGACCCGTTTGGAGCTTCTACCAGGTCCGTTTAGGACTCGTTCTCTGTTTTTACGCTACTCTATTGTGTATTTGATTTATCATGTGCAGGACGAGTTAAGTGGCGTTTTATCGGATCTGTAACGACCCAGCCCAAAGTGCAACGTAATGGGCTAAGTCATTTCTTTAAAATGGGTACCCCGGAAGTTAAAGATCTATAGTCCATTCCCACTTACAAACAGGATCTTCTCCCAGTAGGTATTAGATGTGGGACTAAGTTGAGGGATCTCACAATCCACCCACCTTAGGGAATTTCGTCCCCAAAATGCCTATTTTTGGCCCGTTGCTAGCCCCAGCCCACGACTTTTCTGGCCCGTGACCGGCAGCCTAGCCTACGTTTCTAATCCAGCCCACCATCTAACACGGAACCGGGTCAACTCTGATACCATCTGCAACAGCCCAGCCCAAGGTGCATCGTAATGGGCTGAGTCATTTCTTTAAAATGGGTACCACGGAAGTTTTTGTAACGACCCAACCCAAAGTGCAGCGTAATGGGCTAAGGTCATTTCTTTAAAATGGGTACCCCGGAAGTTAAAGATCTATAGTCCATTCCCACTTACAAACAGGATCTTCTCCCAGTAGGTATTAGATGTGGGACTAAGTTGAGGGATCTTACAATCCACCCACCTTAGGGAATTTCGTCCCAAAATGCCTATTTTTGGCCCGTTGCTAGTTCCAGCCCACGACTTTCGGCCCGTGACCGGTAGCCCAGCCAACGTTTCTAATCCAACCCACCATCTATACACGGAGACCAGGTCGCTCTAATACCATTTTGTAACGACCCAGCCCAAAGTGCAACGTGATGGGCTAAGTCGTTTCTTTAACTTCCGGGGTACCCATTTTAAAGAAATGACTTATGCCCATTACGTTGCAGCTGAGTGGTCTAAATAGATATCAAAGCCGACCATGGTTCCAGTGTTGAATGAGTGGAATGGACTAGGGACGTTAGGCTAGAGTACAGATCGCGGGTCTAAAAATGCGTGGACCAGGTCTAGCGACTTAAGGCACTGAGAAACGTTGGCTAGAGACTGGCCAGTCGCCGGCTGCAAAGGACGTGAGTTGGGGCTAGCAACGGGCCAATGCATCGGCATTTCAGGGATGATATCTCTAAGGTGGGTGGATGTGAGGTCCTCAACTTAGTCCTACATCCATACCTACTGGGAGAAGATCCTATTTCGAAGTGGAATGGACTAAAGATCTTTGGCTTCAGAGATTGCCATTTTAAAGAAATGACAGCCCAGTACGTTGCACTTTGAGCTAGGTGTTACAGGATCCTACTTAACTCGGGCCATTTAGCCAACAGTTTTTTTCGGATTAATAACCGTTGAGGATGAGATCCTTCGAGTTTGTTTTCGAACTTCAAATCCAGCTCACGATGCCTTCGGGCCTATTGTATAAATCCCAACCCAGGCCTATATATATTATTTTACGTTTTCGGTGAGAGATGGAATGAGAGTTACTGACGGCCATGCCTTCAGATAGGGTATGTGCTTGGAAGAGTGGGCTCTGGAGCTGGGGAGAACCCACTTCATTCTCGAAGGATCCGGACAACTCCACCTTTGAGTTCCTCAAACCCGGAGAAGTGTGGAGGTTTACGGATACTGCAATACAGCACATGTCTAGACTTGTGGTTCAAAGGGCACTAAAGGCAACTGCCTGAGAGTGCTCGGCCTTCGTGCTCAAGGCCAGGAGTAATATGGAAGGTGCAGAGGGCGAAAAGGAATGAGATTTGATGCGAGAAGCGATAGAGAAATGGCCAACGTATGAGAATGAGAAAGAAAGGGGGATGCTGTTGACTCGAGGACAACGGCCCGTGAGCGATGGCTCCCATATGTGCCCTGATGAGAGTTCTTGAGGAAGTATATGGTTTTCATTCAACAGGAGAGTTTGCTCTCCTGTGCTACATTGATATTAGTTATTTTTCGGGCCAGTAACACTCGTTACTAATGGTTTTTCTATATATATGTAGGTGAGGAATGCGAGCGATAAAAGCTGTCAGGACTGCGGAGGAGCAGCACAGAATCGCGCACACATGTACTTGCCGCGTGTAATGTATAATGATGGTTGTTTAATGCTGTGTGAATGCTTATTAGAATGTTTTCGTCTTGATGAATTGCCTGTTATGAAATGAACCGATAGATGTGAATGAGCAGGGAGCCTTGGAGTTTAGACTCAACTCACGTGAAAATGAATGAGATAGTGATTGAATGCCATGGTAGATTGTTATGTTTTATCGTATTTTGATAAAATATTTATATACCCTTGTTGTGGATAGGTTTGCCTCTATTGCACTTTTAGGGGAAACTTTGTCCGTTTTTCCGTAGTAGTATATATTTTCTTTTGGTTTCTCATTTGTAGTTTTGTCTTATTTTGCTTGCACATCATGGCATGCATGTAGGACTCCGTTAGAATCCAATTGTTCCCATTCATGCATTTCATATTTGCATCTCCATCTTGAGACGCCGAGGGTAGTTTAGTGAACAGTTTGGTCGCCGGTGGCATTTCCGGGTCGGTTCACGGGTGAGCAGAAACGGGATGTTACAATAGTGGTATCAGAGCTAACCCTTGGTTGATTAAGATGGTAGATGCGTTACAGGTCACATGTGTGCCGAAGCTGCTCCGAGCTGTTCCGACAGGTATTTTTCTATGTTAATGTTTTTATTGTAGATTTCCTTACAAATTGGTAGTGTGACATGCGAGTAGACTAGAGCAGGAATTACTAGCAGGATGGTCACACAGACCCGTCAGACACAGATCAAGAGTCCATGGGCGATCATAATTGCTATATTCCGGCCGAAACGGGGTGTTACAAGGGAAGCCGTTGGGATGGTCGGCTTCCTCGAAGGACACTTGTCGGCGCCAGAAAATGGCTAGACAGTGTGGTGGCAGCTGCAGAAAACAAGTCTAAAATACCTTCACCGGTGGCTATTGCTGCGGCCCCGGTGGCAATGATGGGTACGGAATGGCAGCCGGCCACGAGATGGTCACGGCCGTACTGATGCGGTGGTCGGAGGAGGGCCCAGGTGTCGCCAATGGTGAGCCGAAGTGGTGGCGGTGTAGAAGTGTAACTCTGAAAATGGGAGTAAAAATAGCTGTCTTAACGCTGAGTGGAAGGCTCAGATTCTACTACTTGGCACAATCAAGACATCCAACAACTCGTAGCCTAGTGGGGTCCACTTATGGGTATGTGCAATATACATATAAATGGAAAGCTTAAATCGAGACCGTCCAAAGTCAAAACTGACTCGAGTTCTAAAAGTGACTCAATAGGCTAGAATTGAGGTAAAAAGGCTAAATGAGCCTCGAACCTTCAACTCAATCAAGATAGGCCCACAGGGGCAATATCCAGTGACCCAAAATTCCAATGCTGCATGTGGATGAAATACCTAGAAAATCCTAGATGAATACTAAGTGCTGCAATGGTCTAGATCTAGGCCTAAAATCCTGGCTAACACATACAAACAACTTTGTATGCACAGATAACTCATGCTCGTATCATTTGCTTATCCGGCATACTCAACCACTATAACATGCTCATTCAGCCATCTAAGCCTCATATTTATATTCTTAATATTGTTATGGCTCGAGCTCACTGAATAGACTTGAGACTGCCCGAACTGGACAAAACTAAAAAGGGTAAAACCCTAACCCAAAAATGGGGTTTTACAACATGAGTGTGGGCCATAGAGTGCCTTAAATTGATCCATTGAGCATAGTCTGAGGTATACATTGGGGAACATAGACCTTCAGGAAAATCCCTATGGATGAAGGATGTGGCTATGATAGGGGAGCCACTGAGGTACTTGGGGCACAACTGAGAGTTTGGACAAATGAGTTGAGATGGACCACTTCCAGGAGATAATGCAGATGAGGATGACTAATAATGTAACGACCAGCCATGTTTCACAATATTGTGGGCCTTGCTAGCCAGGTGTTACTCAAAATTCAACAAAACCAACCCTATAACGACCAGTCCTAACTGGATCGGGTGTTACTTAAAAGGTTACATGAATAATATGAAAGCAAATAAGTCTAGCATTTCAAACTCAAAAGAACTTATGTATCAAATGACAATGTATGAAATAATTATCACACAGTCTTGGACCGTTTCCCATAGCTACATTTATAACACAAGAAAAGTAAAAGAGAAGTCCGCTTATTATCTGTTCACCACCTGAGTTGGTAGAAGAACCACCCTGTTATCTCTTAGTTTTTAAATAAAACAAGTCCATAAACTCCCTATCATTATCTATAATATTGGCTGTTGTGACCATTCCAACATGTCCATTTATTAGCTGATGGTTCAATCCACCATGTCCATTAGTTGGTTGATGGGTTAGTCCACCATGTCCATCTATTGGGTGATGGGTCAGTCCACCATGTCCATCTATTAGCTGATGGGTCAGTCCATCATGTCCATTACCATCTCGCGAGTCCAATCCGCCATGTCCGTTATCGGCTGGTGAGTTCAATCCACCATGTCCATAATTGGCTGGCAAGTCCAATCCACCATGTCCAATTTATTGGCTAATGGGTTAGTCCATCATGCCATTACCGGCTGGCAAGTCCAATCTGCCATGTCCGTTATCGGTTAGTGAGTCCAATCCACCATGTCCGTAATTTCCTGGCAGAGTCCAATCTGCCATGTCCAATTTATTGGTTGATAGGTCAGTCCATCATGTCCATTACCAATTGACGAGTCCATTCCTCCATGTCCGTTATCGGCTGGTAAGTCCAATCCACCTTGTCTGTAATTGGCTGGCGAGTCCAATCCTCCATGTCTAATTTATTGGTTGATGGGTCAGTCCATCATGTCCATTATTTGATTATGAAGGGCATAGCCCATGTCGGACTGAGTCAATTCTTTGACCCCGGTTGCACTCGATGCATGGTGGTCGAATCTGGCTTTGGCCGACCAGGACTGCCACAAGGGAAAATACAACATTTTAAATAATTATACGGACTTGGATATTTCGAACTCGCAGCTGCGACCAATGATCCCAATCTGAACGAGGACATAAAATTATACATAAGTATAATTTTATTCGAGTAGAAATGCTTGCAACTAAAACACTATTAAATTTCAACAATATTAAATAATAAACTACTCATGTGATATAATCATTTAAATCCTACTTTACATTAATAATCTAGATCATAATTAACACTTAACAAATAATAAAATTATTATCAACTTATAAACAAATATTTAGTTACTATTATTAGTATATTTTCCTTTGAAACGATAATTACTTAACCACAATCTTGATAATTTGAGTTTACGTTTTTAAATCTTTAATCGCTATCCTTAATCATAGCAATTTAGTTAAATAAGCAGTATGATTAAATTCTTTAAAATAATTTGTATTATTCTAATTTAAAAATATAATTAATACAATTATTTTAAATTATTCGATTTAATAAAATTTTAAACTTTATTTATTTTCATTATGCTATTTAGGTTCGATGCTAGTGATTGCTACTCAACTATAGTTTAATAACTCATTTTCTATATTACTCACTCGTTATTAAAATAATCACTTTATTTACCTAATATTAAATTTAATATAGTAAAGGTAAGATCTTTATTTTATTAATTACTTATCACTGTCCGATTTAATTTACTCACTTGTTGTGTGCCGATTAATTATCGACTGTTTATCATTACCGTATTTTTATTACTTATGTCCAGGTCGATTTCGTCCAATAATTAGTTAGTTTATTATCTTTAACCCATAACCCATTAGAATGATTATTTTTTTAATGATTTATTACGAGTCAATTTTATTTTTAACTCGAGTCGGTATCGAGTCAACCCATATTTACAAAACTGTCATCATCACCTTCTTCTTCTTCCCCAGGGCCATCTCCTCTTCTCCTACCTTCTTCTTTGCACCTGACCAGACCTTTGCACTCTTCTCCTACCTTCTTCCTTGCACTTGACCAGACCTTGGCACCACCACTGGTCACGTCCTTCTTCAATTACCCAGCAACCCAATTGAACAACAATATAAACATCCCAACAAGACATCAACAACAACATAAAAACAGGCAAAGATGAAGCCTAACGTCCATCTTTTACAGCAGCTATCTAAGGTGACGTCCTGCACCAAACCAGGCCTGATATCTTCCACTTCAACCCAACACCAGACCACGTCCTTCACTCCCTTCCCTACCACTCCAATTGGAAGCATAAAGCTTGTGCTTTACAGCAACTGTAACGACCCAATATATATATATATATATATATATATATATATATATATATATATTCGACGCGGTGGGATTGAATGTTGGTATGCATGAATTTATTTAAATTATTTACCCGCTACCCAGTTAATTATTAATTACCCGGTCAAGTGGAAAGTATTAGCTACCCATTTAACCGTTTAAACTAGTAAAGTGAACCGTATCACTTACCCATATACCCAGCAACGAAGTGTGTTTTCATATACCCTAGGCCTTCTTTCATTATATAAGGAGAAGGAGGGCGGCGTCATTCACATAAGTCTCTTTGGACAGACGCCGGTTTCCCTTGTTGTGGTAAGTTTCTTCCTCTCTTCTTCTTAGTTTGCATGCATACATATGATAAAAATTATAATAAACTAGATAATCATGGAAACTAAAACCTGAAATCAACAAGAAAAAGGAGAATTAAACTGGACTAGAACCAGAAATCCACCCAGGAATGTAAATTGCTGCCGTGCAGCAATTTTTGGTTGCTTGTGATTAATTACAGCGACAAGTCATAATCTTTTGCTGATCAGTTGCTGCATCAACGTCCTTATACATGTTGTACTAATTATAAGTTAGATTTCATAGAATTTATGGCCAAGGATGGTACCACGTCCTGCGGAATTGCAGCAACAGCACCATGGCGATTGTGTCACAAACAGTTGCATATAACACGCAGCAGTGTAGTGTCTCTCTTCTTCTGGGCGTTGGGTTGTTGTGCGGGAAGAAGGGGTCGCCTTGGGTGGTGCTGCTGGCCACGTCGGAGTCACCATAGCAGCAGGTCGAGGTCGCCATGGCTGCTGGTTAGTCACCTTGGTGGTGCAGAACAAGGTCGCCCTGGATAGTTGCTGCCAATTGGATTGCCAGGGAAGGGAAACAATTGGTGAAGGACATGATCTGGATTTGGGTCGAAGGAGAAGAGGTTGGAGTGGTTTTGGGTGGAGAAGAGAAAGGCTGACAGGAAAGAAGAAGAAGACTGGTTTTGGGTAAATTGACGGGAAAGAAGAAGAAGAGGATGGCAGTTTTATAATTTCGGTTTGACTCGATACGGGTTGAGTTAAAAATCATAATAATAATACCAACTCGTATTAAAATCATTAAAATAATTAATTTAAAGGGATACGAGTTAAGTGGCCAAAATAATAAATTTATAAATTATTACATGAAATTAATAAATTTCGATCAGGATAAACGGTAATTAATTAATCGGCTTATTAAAAGACTATTTAATAAAGACTTCACCTTTATCATATAAAATTTATATTTGATAAATAAAACGATTATTCTTATAATAAATTCGTAAAGTAAAATAGTGAGATCCCTCACCTTAGTCCCACATCTAATACCTACTAGGAAAAGATCTTGTTTATAAGTGGGAATGGACTATAGATCTTTAACTTTCGGGGTACTCATTTTAAAGAAATGACTTAGCCCATTACGTTGCACTTGGGGCTGGGTCGTTACAGGTGGTATCAGAGCCGACTTGGTTCCGTGTTAGATGGTGGGATGGACTAGGGACGTTGGCTAGACTGCCAGTCACGGGCCAAAAAAGGTCATAGGCTGGGGTTAGCAACGGGCCAAGACTAGAAACGTTAGCTAGGCTGCTGGTCACGGGCCAAAAAGGACGTGGGCTGGGGCTAGCAACGGGCCAAGAAAAGGCATTTCGGGGACGAAATTTCCTAAGGTGGGTGGATTGTGAGATCCCTCAACTTAGTCCTACATCTAATACCTATTGGGAGAAGATCCTGTTTATAAGTGGGAATGGACTATAGATCTTTAACTTCTGGGGTACCCATTTTAAAGAAATGACTTAGCCCATTACGCTGCACTTTGGGCTAGGTCATTACAGGTGGTATCAGAGCCGACCTGGTTCCGTGTTATATGGTGGGCTGGACTAGAAACGTTGGCTAGGCTGCCAGTCACGGGCCAGAAAGGTCGTCGGCTGGGGCTAGCAACGGGCCAAGAATAGGCATTTCGGGGACGAAATTCCCTAAGGTGGGTGGATTGTCATCTAATACCTACTGGGAGAAGATCCTGTTTATAAGTGGGAATGGACTATAGATCTTTAACTTTCGGGTTACCCATTTTAAAGAAATGACTTAGCCCATTACGTTGCACTTTGGGCTGGGGCGTTACAGGTGGTATCAGAGCCAACCTGGTTCCGTGTTAGATGGTGGGCTGGACTAGAAACGTTGGCTAGGCTGCCGGTCACGGGCCAGAAAGGTCGTGGGCTGGGGCTAGCAACGGGCCAAGAATAGGCATTTCGGGGACGAAATTCCCTAAGGTGGGTGGATTGTGAGATCCCTCAACTTAGTCCCACATCTAATACCTACTGGGAGAAGATCCTGTTTATAAGTGGGAATGGACTATATATCTTTAACTTTCGAGGTACCCATTTTAAAGATATGACTTAGCCCATTACGTTGCACTTTGGGCTCGGTCGTTACAAAAATAATGGATCAATAAAAGATAATCGTGTAGAAATCACGAGATAGCATAATTAATTAAATAAAGAAGTGTTGAACCTTATTGAATTAAATAAATTAATTAAGGTGGCATATATTAAATATTTAGTTGGGTGCATTTTCGATGCGAGTAAAATTATACTAATGTTTAATTTTATGCCCTCATTCATATTAGGGTTAGTGGATTACAGTCGGACAAACCCACAAGTCCAGTACGTATAATAGGTAGAACATCGTATTTTCCTTGTTGGTAGCCTAGGTCGGCCTGAGCCTAGATTCGACTACCATGCACCGAGTGCAACCGGTGTCAATGAATTAACTCAGTTCGACACTAATTCGTGTTATGTATGTGAATTTTCTAATGCATCGACATTGTTTTGGAGTAGTGATAGCCACCCCATAAAAAGGCTACGGCCGGGGTGAGTGAGGCACAGCGATTCCTCCATCGCACTGGAGTGCAGTGATAGCCGCCCCATGAAAAGGCTACGGCCGGGGTGTGTGAGGCACTGGCACTGGAGTGCAGTGATAGCCACCCCATAAAAAGGCTATGGCCAGGGTGTGTGAGGCACTGGCACTAGAGTTGGCAGTGAGAGCTTCCCACAAGCGGGGCATAGCAATCACCTGAGTGTAGTGATAGCCGCCCCACAACAAGGCTACGGCCGGGGTGTGCAAGGCATTGGCACTGGAGTGCAGTGATAGCCTCCCCATAAAAAGCTACGGCTGGGGTGTGCGAGGCACTGGCACTATGAATTGGTAGTGAGAGCTTCCCCACAAACGGGGCATAGCAATCACCCGAGTGCAGTGATAGCTACCCCACAAAAAGGCTACGGCCGGGGTGTGCAAGGCATTGACACTGGAGTGCAGTGATAGCCTCCCCATAAAAAGGCTACAGCTGGGGTGTGCGAGGCACTGGCACTAGAATTGGTAGTGAGAGCTTCCCCACAAACGGGGCATAGCAATCACCCAGAGTGCAGTGATAGCTACCCCACAAAAAGGCTAAGGCCGGGGTGTGCGAGGCACTGGCACTGGAGACGGTAGTGGTAGCCTCCGCATAAAAAAGGCTACGACCGGGGTGTGCGGATCACAGCGGATACCTCCTCCGCATTGTTTTGGAGTATAGCGGAATTGCTCCACCGCATATTAAAATAAACATAAGGAAATAGTGGAATGTACTTGTTTTGTTTTATCTATTATACTACTTAGTGTTGTAATCACTAACGCGGAATTGCCTCCGCAGGTGTGCAGATACGAGATTAGGTGATTGACATCCAGAATAATTATGAGGACTCCTTTTTTTATTTAATTGAGAAATAAGTGTGGCTACTGGGAAACGGTCCAAGACTGTGGGATCTTTATATATGTTATTATTTATAAAAAATGTTTGACATAATTACTTTACTTTTGAGTAACACCTAGCCAGTTAGGCCCACAATATCGTGAAAAAGGTGGGTCGTTACAGCAACTATCCAGGTAAAACTCCGTTCTGCACCAAGGCGAGCAACTCCTGGCCAGCAGCACCTCCGGGACTGCAAGGTGCACTCCGTCCGGCCAGCAGCACTGCCGGGAACACTTCCCTTCTCCCTGGACGACAACCCAACGTCAAGGCCAAGCGCTGTGAGCATGCATGGCGTGAGTCTTTGGCCAGCAAACTGGTTTGGACGTCTGGAATCTCCCACAGCGTCACACACTACCACTTCGCCCATAACCACTGAAATTCCGCCACCCATCGGAACCCAGGGACAAGTCGACACCACCCTTCGACCTAGCAGCTAGAGAGGTCGTTGGGGGTGTGAGGGCTGCCTTGAAATCTTTGCCTACAGTCACCTATCATTGGCCAACTTCAGACCCGTTGGCCATGGCGAAATTCAATTTTCCAGTTTAGTTTTAGTTGTTATTGTTGATTTCAGACTTTAATTCTCATGGTTATTAAGCTTATTATTAATTAAAAAGATATATAGAAAATGAAGAAGAGGGAGTTAGGAAGGATACCCTAAGCAAGGAAGAAACACCGGCTAGGAAGAGGAGAACTAGGCAGCTAAGGTGAGGAAGACGCCCCTACACCCATATGTGAAAAATGACGTCCTCTTTCAAAATTTATAAAAAAAAAAGGCTAGGGTATGTGAAAACACCCGTATTTCACTTAACTGGGTAACCGGGTAAATAATAAAATGGGTAAATAATAAAATATAATAATTAACTGGGTAGAATTAACCGCGTAAAGAATATAATACGTTCGGTCCTTTCCGGACCAAGTCGAATATATTAAAATTTTTTTTCCACTTTTTTTTCCACAATCTTTACAAATAAGGTTGATCTATAGTCCCATTGACACTTAACTACTTGCCCCCCTCTTCCATTAGTGTATGTATGTTCCAACAATGTTATTGGTTACTCTTCACCAGACAAAGGCATGGAGACACCGAGGATAACCGAGACTACCTTTGACCATAGATTTAGACAGTTGATTGAATTTCACTCGATCTACCAAGGCAAGATTAGTGATTGCTATTGAGAACCAATCAGCACTTATGAGAATAGTTACTTCAGACTCTAGGAGACTAGTGTGGGGGACAATATTATTTTTCTATCGTACGTGTCACCATGATGATCCAAACCCCTCCAGATCAGACATGCATGGTTGGATGACCTAAGTCGAGTTAATAGCAGCTACCTCTAGGGAGATAGACACATGGAGATAAACATGTCAGATACAGTAATGGGTTTACAACGTACATGATCAGGATTAGGCTTCAACACCTGGATAGCACAACCACAGTTCGAGAAGCACAATTGTCATCCATGATGCATAACCGGTGTCTGAGTTGCCCAAACTCCGATCGTGATGAACTATCACCAACTGAATGTGCACTACTACCATCCATGATGCACAACCTCCATCTATATATTGCACTACTGCTGACCAAGTGGAGCAGTTATTGTAGAATAAGGGCCAAGTAGTACCTACAGGAGGACAACTATTTGAGGATGTTCTTAGCATTGCATAAAGACCACATGTCATAGTTTTGGAGCAAAGTAGGTACGAGATTGAGGGACAAGATATAACTATGGTAGCATCATCCGGGCAAAGGAAAGTTAGGCGTACTATAATTATTCTGATGTGATGGCACAAGATGAACTTCACAAGTGTCTTGCATACCATTGCCTTGACCTGACACCCTTAGGTCCAATGTGTATTGCAAAGATAGGATCATCAGGTAGCATTGTGACAATCATCAAATGGATGTACATAGATAGAGTTAGAAAACATGATAGTATGTTTTTCAGATGGGATGATCATAGTGGTCAGATTGTTCAGATTAGATGATTAGGAGATGGTCAAACATGCAGTGTGGCCTCAACCAACAAGAGGAGTTTGACTCATATAAGAATTTTGGCATAGATGAAGGGCTTAGTGAGGGAGTGTCCATTAGAGAGATAGTGTTTTCCTTATGCTTCACTAGCACAATTAGGTCCTTACATTTAGATATAGGATTTAGCCTTTACCCCGAGTATAAGAGGTATCTTCATGGTACCATTTAGGACTTATAGTGCAGGTAGCCGATGACAAACCAGTGCGAGAGAGACAACTTCACCCAAGCTTGGGAGTGATGCAGGTAGGGACTTCAGTCAAACTAGATGATGTTAACCAGATAGAAGGACACCAATGTGTGCTCATCATGACTTATAGCTTTGCTTGAGAGTCTACCACAATGGTAGTAGTCATGTGAGTCAAGATTAGTACTACAAATGGGTACGGGACGGCAGGTCACACACCACTTAAGAGCTGACGAGACACGTGTCAAAAACCTCACAGTGAGTCCCTGTAGACTCGAGGAGAGATAGTGGTTCTTTGGGACTAGTATAGTATTGAGAAGCACATGCCTACTATTAGTTGATTGAACTAGAGCCACTTAGAAGCCGTCTTTTATACTCGTCATTGATTGGTTGTTCCATAGGCTGGCCACCTATGGTAGAGTCCAATCATGATGATCATAGAGACATATCCATGGACCTACCCATATTTTTGAGCCATCCAGTATCCTATACAAAGTTTTCCCATTGCCCTTATGACTAAAACAAAGATCCTCATACCACCATAAAAAGAGTGATATACATAGCTAGTAGGATTTTCTCAGATCAATGCACTCTTCCAATAGACCTGATGTTAGACTATGTGAGGATGAGACATTTCATAGAAAGAGTCGGAGAGTAGTGTGACCAATTTTAATTAGAGATCCATTCACTTGTCATGTGACTAAAGATGTCAGACATAGTCGAGCCTCTACCCTAAAATTTTCACATTCACCCTTCTAGATATATTAGTCTTACTATCTGTTTTCCAGATGGTTAAGATGAGTAGACATTGACTAGCACACATGCCATAGAGTAGATGTAGACTCTACAGTTCTATGCCGAATGTGTTTCCATACTCCTTGAGGCACGTTGTACATGTACAAGTGTTCTCGCCATCATTCCATCACAGAGAGTCCCTTAAGTAGCAGTTAGTGGTTGTATAGATAGTTACACAAGTCATAGCATGTAGTAGAGTCATAGCAGTTGCCCTTGTTCCATTATGGAACAAAGTGACATAATTGATATAGGACCAAGTTAGCAAGGACCTGGTGAGGAGTCTAGATCCTCTAACAGGGACATCTGAGTGTTTGAAATAGACGGGCGACATGGTGTCATACAACTCATTAGCATTTTACTTTTATTTGGTACTAGAGTCCACCATATGCTAGTAGGACTCATCCCTAGTATAGCCATAGGATCTAGAGCAAAATGCCCTGAGGGTACACATAGTTGACCTATCGCATTGATGTAGCCCAAACTAGTACCCTGCAGTAGTTTAGAGTACGTGCTTGACCACCCAATAGTTAGGGATCAAGCTAGGTCTTTCATACCCTAGGCCTAAAATCCAAACAGATGGAGCATGCAGTTATAAACCTAGGCCTAAAATTCCAAACGGATGCAGTTATATACCCAGAAAGTTCCAAACAGATGGAGCATGATAGTTTCAGTTATGATATAGTAGAGCATGAGTTATCAGTGTATACACATAGTATACCAAAGATTTTTATAACTTATCCAAGATTTTAGTCCTAGATTTAGGTCGTTGTAGTATTTACGATCCGCTTGGAATTTTCTGGGTATTTCATATGCATGCAAAATAGGAATTTAGGATCACTCGATTGTGCCCCCTATGGGGCCATCTTGATTGAGTTCAGGGTAGGCCCATCTAGCTTTCTTGCCTTGATTTTCGAGTCAATTTTAACTTTGAACGGTCTCAATCCCAACTTTCCATCCATATCTGTAAAACCCGTGACTCGAGTCACGGTTTTACGTTACCGAACCAGTCGGTTCGACCGTTGGTTCGAGTCGAGTCAATTTCATGAACCACGTGCTGAGCCGAGGCCAGCCGTGAGTTATGAGCGATGAGAGTCAGGTGTACCTGAATATATGATGATAACGTCGAGAAGATGGTGAGAAATGAGTTATCAGAATATATGAAAATATGCAGTATTTTTTTCTTTTTATATGTTTGATCGAAGAAATAGTTTTAAGCCGAATAACACGTTAGGACGCGTTGGATTATATTCGGGTGGGTTATTAGTTATAGAGCATGCCATTTGGATGTTGTTATGTTTGTTTTATTTTATGGAATTTTTCCATATTTTCCTAGATTTTTTTAGAACTTATTATGAACTAGTTATTATTTTGACTCGAGTAGGAATCGAGTCAATACTTAATTACGAAACTGCCATTTAGGGTAATTTTCTCCCTCCCGACACTTACCCCCTCCCAAACCCTCGTGCTCGTCGCTGCCACTGCTGCCGTGCTGCCGCCGATCGACGCAGCCCCGCCTTGTCGTGCCATCACCGTGCCGCAACAACCAACCCCGGCCAGCGATCGCCTACCAGCGCGCCGCCGCGACTCCGTGAAGCCGCCTTGGCCGTTGCCACTCCGAGCCTGATTCCGCTACCGTCCGGGCCGCGCCATCACCGCTGTGACCCCGACGACCACCCCCTTGCCGTCGCCGACATTTCCCCCACCATCCCGAGCGCCGTCGAGGCCGGCCGTAGCCCCGATCGGAGCACGCCGCCACCGCCCATTTTCAACGCCGCCGCCGACGGCCATTGCCGCCCCGGCTGCTTTGTTTGACACCACCATTGGACCAAGCTCGTCAAGCTGGTGCCGATAGACCCCATGATTGCCCCGTCCCGAATCGTCGCCGCAAAACTGTCGGAATCCGCCGGAAAACCGCCGACACTCACTGGAAAACTGCCGGAACCGCCGGAAAATTGGATTCGTGGGAAATTCGCTGGATCATCGGCCGAACGCACCCGGTCCAATCTGATCGGACTTCGGACGCCGCTAGGTGCCGAATTCGAGTTTCTAGCCACGAAACGGAAACCCTAGCCATTGCCGATTTTCGACGACGCGTGGTATAATTTATTTTAATTTAATTATTTGAAAGTATTGATTATTAGAATTGCATGCTAGGATTGGTGAATTGTATGTTATAATAATATATATAAATGTAGATTTGATTTAAGGATAAAATATGAAATTTGTTTGATTGAGTGGTGTTAAAAATAGAGGCTAAGAAACTAATTAGGGTAACTAGGTAATGATCATGATCTAATGCAAACTAGCCTAAGTAGACTTGCTAGAATTGATATAGGTTGATGTGTGTTGATTGATGCGTGATTGTGTTGATTGTGTGTGCATGCTATAAGATGTATGATTCATCATGCGGGCGTTAGTTTTTAGCTTGATTGTGTAGGTACGGTATAGGAGCTCGCCGCCTAGGCACGTGGACCCGTTTGGAGCTTCTACCAGGTCCGTTTAGGACTCGTTCTCTGTTTTTACGCTACTCTATTGTGTATTTGATTTATCATGTGCAGGACGAGTTAAGTGGCGTTTTATCGGATCCCACTTAACTCGGGCCATTTAGCCAACAATTTTCCAGATTAATAACCCTCGAGGATGAGATCCCTCGAGTTTGTTTTCGAACTTCAGATCCAGCTCACGTTGCCTTCGGGCCTATTGTATAAATCCCAACCGAAGCCTATATATGTATAGTTTTTGTGTTTTCAGTGAGAGGTGGAATGAGGGAAATCCGACTGCCGTGCTACGCGAGCGGGCACGTGTGAGTCGATAGTGGGCTCTGGAATGGTGTGCGGGCCGTTTCATTCCCGAGGGATCCTGACAACTCCACCTTTGAGTTCCTCAAACCCGGAGAAGTGTGGAGGTTCACGGGTACTGCATTGCAGCACATGTCTAGACTTGTGGTTTCAAAGGGTACTGAAGGCGACTGCCTGAGAGTACTCGGCCTTCGTGCTCAAGGCCAGGAGTAATATGGAAGGTGCAGAGGGCAGAAAGGAATGAGATTTCATGCGAGAAGCGATAGAGAAATGGCCCGAGGAATGAGAATGTGAAAGATAGGGGGACGCTGTCCACCTGAGGGCGACGGCTCCCGTATGTGCCCTGATGAGAGTTCTTGAGGAAGTATATGGTTTTGATTCAACAGGAGAGTTTGCTCTCCTGTGCCAGATTGATATTAGTTATTTTCTGGGCCGGTAACACTCGTTACTGACGGTTTTTCTATATATATGTAGGTGAGGAATGCGAGCGATGAAAGCTGTCGGGACTGTGAAGGAGCAGCACGGAACCACGCAGATATGTACCTGCCGCGTGTAATGTATAATGACGGTGTGTTATTGCTACATGAATGATAATTTTGATGTGTTTGTTTAGATAAATTACTTGATATGAAATGAATGGATAAATGTGAATGAGTAGTGAGTTTGGAGTTCAGGCTCGGTTCAATTGAAACGAAAGAGATAATGATGAATGCTACGGTAGATTATCATGTTTTATCGTATTTTGATAAAATATTTATATACCCTTGTTGTGGATAATTTTTAATTAAAATCTTCTTGCCGTTGCATGGTTTTGTTTTGCTTGCACATCATAGCATGCATGTAGGACTACGTTAGAACCCACGCATCCCATCCATGCATTTCATGTTTGCATCTGCATCTTGAGACACCGATGGCAGATCCGGGTCGGCTTAACCGAACCCAGTAGATTAGCCAACGGTTCGGTCGCCGGTGACATTTCTGGGTCGGTTCACGAGTGAGCCGAAACGGGGTGTTACAATAATGGTATCTGAGCTAACCCTTGGTTGATTAAGATGGTAGATGCGTTACAGGTTACATGTGTGTCGAAGCTGCTCCAAGCTGTACCGACAGGTATTTTTCTGTCTTTATGTTTTGGTTTACAGATTTTCTTACGAGTCGGTGGCGTGACATGGTGTGAAGACGG
>JAURVB010001975.1:0-13946 GCA_033002965.1 Piper betle
TGCTTATATTCCGGAGGAAGAAGATGAAGGAAAAGATTTTAGCAGCTCTGTTCCCTCACGGCAGGTTCTTTATTCTCCATTGCATCAAGGCTTATGTGCATTGTTATGCTATAAATAATTGGGTATGAGCGTGTACAGTAGGTGACAAAAACATTAAGCTACCAACTCAGCCTTGCTGAGATAAGGCGTAAATGATGATAATGTGCATATACTTCTGGATTATTGTTAATGTAGATCAATTCTTGGATTTAGAGTTTGGTGGTTTGTCCAGTTTAGTGATGTAGTAAGAGGTAGTTAATATTTGAATTTCTGTACTTTCCCTCCTCTATTTATATGGTTTATGGGCAGGGAACTGCACAGAGGCCAGAAGTTCGGATAACGACATGGAAAAATGATGAACTTGCAATGGATGCTTTACCTGTTCATGGGTATGAACATTATAAAGCAAAAGACTACTCTTTAGGTCACTCTGCTTCTTCAGGTCCATATCCAATATTTTGTGCAATTATTTGGTGCTGATGGTGCATGTCTCATAGCTCGTGAAATTTATGTTTTGTATGTAGGAAGTAGCTATTCAGAAGGCCATTGGGTGGGAGGGAAGAACCTATTTATTACATTGTTTCTCCTAAAGATGTAGTCATTGCAAAACCTAGGTAGTTTTACTTTAAGTTACTCTTTGAATCACCGTATGGAATTTATTTGATTGCTTGTGATATTGATAATTGAAGTGTTCTAAAGAAATTTGTCCCAAATCTCTTGCATTTTGCGCTATTCAGAGATGTTGTAGATCATATAAATTGGCTTGCAAATCATTCCCGACAGGAAGAAGCATTAGCTTTAATTCAAGCTGGGCAAGGACGGGATGAGCTTCTAGACAAGGTAACATCGACCTACTAGATATGTTTATGCATGAACATGGTCATTGATGAGTTTAATTGTCTTTACTGTTGCTCCCATATTGGCTAAGCCTCTTTTATAAGGTTCACCGTAATACAGTGGATGAAAAGAGTACAAGTGAAACAGGGGTACCACCATATTTTGTTCAAATTCTAGTTGTAGACTCTATCATCTGGGGTTCATAATACTATTCTTTTAAGGATCAGATGGAAAATTTATTTTATTTGCAAATTTTAAGCTTGCAATGTAAATTCTTTTATTGCCTGTAAGATTTGTAAATATTTGTCCCATCCAAATTACTGTAGTGTAGATCTATCCTAACAAAGTGGGCATGCATATAGCTCCTCGTGTATTTAAAACTCTTTTATCATTATCTGGCAACTTCCATAGGACCTGGACTTTATGCTTTAGTTTGTTACTGATAAACTAAAGGCAGACAAAAGCTTCTTCTGTTTGGAGAAAAGGCCTGATAATGGTTGTAGGCCGGATTGAGATGAATCAAGCCACACCAAACAAGCTAGATGAATTAGACTAGCACATTCCCTCATGGCAAGGAAGGCACGAAACCACACTTTTTTCTGGTGCATATATGGAGTAGGACCAAGTTACAAAAAACTTAAGCATTTAGGGAAGGGCTGAATGATGATTATGAACCAAAAAAGCCATATCAGACCAGACCATAGAGGCAAATGAACATTTATAAAAGTTACTTTTTTTTTTTGCATGAAGTTTTGATTGTTGGATGTACTGTATATCTTTCCAATTGTGATAATTATATGCCTTGCAGTACCTTTTTGAAATATGTGTCAAGATTGTCAATGTGTCAATTTGTCAAACAAAGTATTGAGAACAATTATCATGATGGAAAAAGCACAAGGAACAAATTTTCTGGGTCATAAGAAGAAGTGTGGTGCAGGGAGGAATCTTTTTCTTTTTTTACTGCAAAGAGTTTATCTGCTCAATCTTTTTCTCTATGTAGGTAGGGACAAGCTACCTTGAACAACTGATTAGCGAAGGGAGATTTGATAAAGCTGCATCTTTATGTCCCAAGTTGCTCAGGAATTCAGCTTCTGCTTGGGAAATGTATGATTTATTTTAGGCCTTTTGAATCTTTGATTACTAGGTGTTTTTTGGATGTATCTCTTTTAAAGGGCTTATACTTTACCGCAGGTGGGTATTAGAGTTTGCAAAGTTACGCCAACTTCATGTACTGGTTCCTTATATGCCTACGGATAACCCAAGGTTACATGACATGTCTTATGAGGTATGTTTTAGTTTTTAGAGATGTGTGGATTATGTCCTTACACTTGTTGAATCTAAAAGTGTTTATACTGTTTCAGATGACATTGGGGACTTTGGCAACTAATCCATCATTTCACAAAGACCTTCTATCCACAATAAAAGCTTGGCCACAGGGAATATATAATATTTCAACAGTTATTTCTAGAATTGAACCTAAGCTTAATTCTTCTACTGTGATTGATGCACTGAAAGAGGTATACTTGATGCATAACATATTCCTGCGTTTTTTATGTTACTATAACTTTTGGCTTCTGGACCTGAATTAGTTTTACCCCCTTTAGTCTTGTTCCAGCTAGCAAACATTTGTGTGAAACTGGGGAAAATGCTGAAATTAATAGTAAGGATACAATATATACAAAGCTAGGGAGAAGCATTAGAAGTGGTGTGATGCCTCTTTTATGATGTGTGGGAGACTCGTAAAGAATTGTCTTTTAAAAAATAGAATTATTGTTATGTTTCCTTTTGTCATTGAATTTATCAAACAACACTGGATCTGATGTCATTTTAGCTTTTTAATGTTTAACTTTACACATATCTGTAAGAAAACTGAAGTCTCTGAAGTTTAGGCACTCAAACTTCGGTTATCTATTGGTTGTCTTAGAGGCTAAGGACTTTACTCCCAGTTTAATATCCACGAGCTAATGGATCTGACACAACTTTTACTTATCCATACACATTTAGAGGGAACTGTCAACCGAGTCTTTCTGTCTCAACTCGTGGGTTATTGCATGAATTGTCTAAAGAGGATGTTTTTGTAAGATCTCAAGAAGACTTTATATGAGATCTACTTGATAACTAGGGAATTTGGTGATATTGTTAACATCATGACTAGTGATCTCAAGAGATTTAAGAGATGGGTCAATCATGAGAGGGTTCCACAAACTATCTTGGATGAGATTTCACCATTTTATGCTTGATCTTCTTCTAATTCTCTATAAAGAGCTATGAGGTCTCATTTAGAGACGTTCATGAGGCTGCTATGAGACCTGAGAAGGAAGATGTAGATTCTAGCCTTTGGATTAATACTTTTGTTTGCCTAAGTCTTTTTCCTTCTTTTGTCCCCATTCTTTGTCTACCTTATTTATAGGTTTAATTGTAACATTGCAGATTTGATCTTCAATGTACATTCTAAGTTATTGGTGCACGGTTGTCCTCTGGAGACAATGTGTAATGAAATTTAGTAAGAAACAGGCCTATCCAAACCAAAGCTTCTAGCAATTTCATGCAGAACAGGTTCCGATAACCAATTTAATGCAACTTGCCATGAGAATGGCTAAATTAAAACTACTCTTACATAACAAAAGCTAAAAGATAAAAGGGCACTTGACCGTTGTCAATTCATCCGAAACTCTTTTTTTTTTTTTGCAAAGAGATGGCCTTATATTTATAGGCTTACGAGTTAAACTGAACTGTAAATACCCTAGTAAATGTAATGCATCTTATTCTTTGGTCTTTTCAAATCTTTCATACTAGTAAAAGGTGTAATTTTTGTACCAGTAAAGGATGTTATGTGAATGCACTGCATCAAATATCTAGTACTGAACTTTTAAAATCTATCATTTTGTCAACAATTTTCATTTTCTTCACAAAATCAGGAAGCGTTGTTGAGTTGTTTGTTTGCAGGCACTGGCAGAGCTATACAATATGAATGCACAACATGAGCGAGCATTAGCATTGTATCCTGATGTAAGTAATTTGCCTTTTGCAGTTATAAATGTGATGCTCATGTTGAAATTTTGTGCAGTAGGATGCACATGTATTTTTCAAAAATATCCTGAGGTTGTGAGGAATGACGTTTGCATTACTGCACCAGTTTCCCTGTTTAACCCAGTTGTAATTCATTGTGTTGAGGCTTGTTTGAGCATATTTTAGATTGTTGTGCCTTAGCTGGTGAGTTGGATCTAGTTCCAGGGCTAAGCTATATACCAGGCTGATCTTGATATACTTGTTCAGTACCTGTATGTACAAATACATGTTTCCTACGATGTTTTTTTCCCGACACTGTTTTAAGCATCATGCTTTCCAAAAATAAAAAAATATGAACCATTAGAAGCCACACTACCAACTATTGGTGGGCCTCACACAGGACTTACTTAATTTAAGAAGTTTCTTCTTTTTCTTATTTTCACGTTGTTTTCAAGAAAATATGAAAGGATTAGGTGTTTTGGATGTGGATGTTGCTTTAAAGCCTACTTCTGCCCTATTTTTAGCTTTTTCCCCATGGTTGCTTGATTGTATTTATGTTTAGTCTAATCTAAGTACTCCCTTGTATTAAGCATCATTTGCTACATTCACTTGTGTTTGTCATGATGAAATTGTGACTGTTTTTTTTTGCATGCTCCCTACTAACCTTTGTTTTTTAAAAAAAAATTCTAAATTTCTGCTAAGAATTCATTATGCTATCTTATTTGCTATTTTTGTATTCAGTTATTGAAGCCAGAGACATTTGACTTAATTACAAAGTACAATTTGCAAGATGCTGTTCATGACAAGGTATTGCTATTTAGAATAATTGATTGTCATCATAATTTTATTTCTGTTCCTGGACTTGTTGCTTAATGCAGTAGTTTGCTTTTGAATCTGTGGTTATAGCTTCTGTCAGCGAAAGTGCTCATGAATTGCTTCATTTACCTTGAATTCTCTACAGGTAGTTCCATTAGTTTTATTGGATTCCAAACGAGCATTTTCATTATTTGTTGAACACAGATTCCCCCCTCAGAAGTAATTTCCCAAATGATGGCTGCCAATGAAAAGTGTAATTCTAGGTACTATATGCACTTATATCTCCGTTCACTATTTGACAGCCCTTATGCGGGGAAAGAATTTCATGATTTACAGGTGATATGCCCCTCTATATGTCCACTATTATCATGTTTTCCATTGTCTGCTTGCTATGTGATCTTTTCATTTTGATTTACTTATGACATTCTTCTCTGGTTAAATAGGTAGAGCTCTATGCAGAATATGAACCCGAGATGCTTTTACCCTTCCTTCGAAGTAGTCAGCATTACAATCTTGATAAGGTTTACAATGACTTAATATTGTTGAGGCTGAACCAATTCAAATGTATATCTTATACTTGTGTTTATCTGGACAGGCATATGAAATATGTCTCAAAAGAGATCTACTTAGGGAGCAGGTCTTCCTTCTGGGCAGAATGGGGAATACAAAAAGGCTCTATCTGTGATCATAAACAAATTAGAGGACATGCAGGAAGTCTGTATTCTTCTTTGTTCCTTTCCTTCACCTGCCTTCTGACATCATGGTTCAGGTATCTTAAGTTTAGTTTCTACTTGCAGGCAATTGATTTTATATCAATGCAGCATGATGATGAACTATGGGAGGAGCTTGTTAAGCAGTGTCTCCGCAAACCAGAAATGGTGCCTGTTAAAATTTTTTGATATATGTATTCAAATTTCCCCCTCATTCGGGCTCCTTTATATGTGGATATTGATTATTTTTGTCAGGTGGGTGTTCTATTGGAGCACACCGTTGGAAATCTTGATCCACTGTATATTGTTAAATTGGTCCCAAATGGCTTACAGATTCCAAGGTGAGTACCTTGTTTCTGCTCAACAAATTTGTATCATGGTTTTGCTTTTAGTGTTTCCATATATTTTAGTTAGATATTTAATTACTTTTTGCTATTTAATTGAGCGAATTTGATTTAAGCTGGAAAAAAGGTGGAAACCAATAATTTAGGACCTCTTTGTAAAGTGAAGATGCACCATTCCGCTAGTTCTTTTGCTATAAGTATAGTCATGTGCATAAACTTGATGAAATACGTGGCTGCTTTTTCTATAATCTATTAGCTTGTTTGGCTATTCTTTCTGAACCCTTCTCCAGGCTTGGGGATCACCTGGTGAAAATTGTCGCCGATTACGGTACAGAAACTTCTTTGAGACATGGATGCAATGATATTCTTAAGGTACGTCTAGAACTGATTCCTGAATATGTTTGGAAAAGTGCTTTGTTGGCTGATTGGAAGTTCTTTAATATCCTTTAATTGGATCTGAACAGACAGATTGTGTAAATCTTCTTGTAAAGTATTACAAAGAGGCGCGCCATGCTGTTTACCTATGTAGCTTGGAGGATGAAGACCGTGGCAAGAAAGCAAATGCTAGAGACAGTCAAGAGGGCCTTGACCAACCCGTGAGTGGGGCAAAGCCACTGAATGTCAAGTCGAGAACAAGGGGTGGCCTTCGGTGCTGCATCTGCTTTGATGCTCTTTCAGTTCAAAACCATTCTGCCATTGTTTTCTTCTGTTGTCATGCTTACCACATTCCCTGCCTTGCTGACTCATCCTCTGATTACGTAAGTAACTCAGACGCTGAAGATGGAGATGAATGCGAAGAGGCATCATCCAGTGTGCACCGAATGCATTGTATACTATGTACTACAGCTGCAAAGTAAGACCATTACATTGTGTGCATATGTGTGAATTAGTTTTACTCGAGTTTTTTTGTTTTTTGTGTCCTTCCTTTTGCGGCTTTACTAAATTCTCATGTATCCTATGACATTTATTTTGTGCAATTTTTTCCTTCTGAAACTAATGCCAAAATCATAAATTCTCTTCTTTTTTTTCTCTCTCTCTGATGAATTCTTTCTTTGACTTGAACTTGAGCTTGGAGCCACAGAGAGGAATGCCATGACTTGAGCACTTCATTTTGCTTGTTTTTGCCAAAGTCAGATGGGCAGGTGGAGTTTTGGATTGGAAAGGGTAGACATTGTCTACATCCATCTCCTAATAATTGAACCTCATCCTTGCCTAGGTGACCACCGAACATTGTCGCTTATTGCGCGTGGTATACCATTAACTTGCCAATAATACTTGCAGTTTTTGAAAGGAGATGATCAACTAGGGCTTCTCATAATCTAATCTGACATGCCTCTTTGATGCCATTCGATTGTTTTTCTTTTCATTTATAAAACTACCTATGTAAAGCATGATGATAGAAGTTTGCCCCTTTATTGGCTTGAGGCTTTTCATAGGGCATAGTTAACTTTTGAAGGGCATATATCAGATTTGGTAAGATCTTCACTAACAAGGGATAGAAGTTGTGGATGTTTTTCATGGTATAGGTTTGATTGAAAAAGTCCTTGGTAAAAACACTTAGGTGTTTTAGAGATAACGAGTAGTCCAACGGGGGTATTGAAGCCGAAGGAGGTTAAGGAAGGGCAAGGACATATCATACCATACATGAATCATGACAATAAAGGTCAAACCTTACTAACCTGATTTGGGTAATAAACGAATTGACTTGAAAATCTTCAAGCAAACAACCTGGGTTTTACAAAAGCATTGTTTATCGACTTCTAATTTTCTTTGGACAAGAAGTAGGCTATCTACGGTCAAAATTCTTCGGTCGAGTCAGTCACTGATCAAACACGGTCATCTTTCAGTCAATAGAATAATGTATTTTCTTCCTAATTTATTATACTATCTAATCATTTTATGGCTATAAATACTAATTTTTCTCCTAAAAGAACTAATACCTTATTTTTAAAATCAATTATCTCTTTCATTTCTCTTTCATTTTTCTTAGTTTCTCTTGGATCAATTAGATATATTTATTAATATTTAATGTTGATTTGGTAATGAAATTTAAAAATACCAATAATGTAATTAATTTATAATTTTTGTCGGTCACTTAGTTGGATGAAAAATATTTATACCTGGCTTGTTTTAATTTGGTAATATTCGATCGGTCAAATTCAGACACAACGCTTAGGACAGCCAGACACAATCATTCGGTCGTTCGTCTTCTATATATATATTTTAGTGGTTGTAAGTCCAATCGGAATTGACTCAAACTTTTGCTCAAACTGCTAACGTCCTTGGCTGGAATTTTTAGCCACCTAGGAGTTTCCATTTGAGATAGTCTACGTATTCAGATGAGAAAAGCATCACGTTGAAGCGGAATATGTTTTTGGGGAAAACGTTAAGGTGCAATATGGGTGAGCTTCTCAAGCATGGTTTTGTTTGTCGATGGAGAACAAACAACATGGTAATATACACTATATACTACTTCCCTCGCAGGTGCAATTGTTGCTGCATTTAGCGTGGATAATAGAATGAGAGAAGCGAAATAACATAAGAATCATGCCATACGCACATTCTCCCCCACGTTGTGAAATAAGAATTAGGTGTTAGTTATGATTGAAAAAATCTGACTTCGGGTAATTATATAAGGACATAGGTTGTGAACGTGGATGTTGAATGTACTTAAATCATTTTTCATAAAATAAAGGTCTATATATATGCCTTTGGGTTTCAATGTTAAATTGAGGCTTATGTATTGGGACTGAAATTATTAGTAAATATTAATAAAGAATAAGGTCTTAAGTTTCATCTGCTTTATGTATATTTAATCAAGTATCTCATATTATTGTATTAACATTGTTCTCATAATTATTTTTTGTTATTATTAAGTTCTTCCTATATTTTACCCCTGTCATATATAGTAGTATCATGACCTCTCAATTCAACGCCCAGGCGGTGTAAGGTTGTGGCTTTAATCAATGGAAATATTTTTGTGAGTCAACTTTGTCACAAGGCGTTTGTAGGGTTATCCTTCAAGTAGTGTTGCCAACAGGTTCGATTTGTCCGGGTTCTACAGGACCCAAATCTGACCGGACATTGAATGCTCAAGCCCTAATCCAGGTATCTACTTCTTTAACTTAGACTCGAATGCAATCTAAACCCAATTCAATAAACCCGGAACCAAACTAATCCTGAACCGATAATAAACATATTCCATACATTAATATAAATATACACAAAATTTTTAATATATTATAATTATTATTCTTATTTATAATTTAAATATAAAAAAATTGTAAAAAATATTTTTATATAATACAATATTATATAAAGTAAAAGTACATTTAAAAACTAAAATTAAATGTTTTTGGGGGTCCTATAAGGTTGGGTCCATTGAGGCCCGAACTAGACCTAATATAAAGCAGGTACTAATAAAAAGGTAACTCCTAGGCTCTTCTTTTCTTAAATCTCCTCTCACTTCATCCTGAATAGAGTCTAATCAGGCTCTATAATTATTTTCGTTTATTTATACAACTATATATAAGAAACATGTATAATTTTTCCCCTTCATTTATTGGAAGAAAAGTTGCTGGATTGAATTGGTCAAATTTTGAAAAACAAATTGTTGTCATTGTTGCCGCATTTAGCGTGGAAAATATATTGTTAGTCCTGCTGCTGGTTTGAAGAATGAATATGTTAGTTAACATGTTTATAACACAATCGTTGTTAAAACGAAGGAAGAAAAACAAAAATACAATTTGGAATGTTAGTGGAATATATCAAATATATATGATGGAGAGATTTATTGGAATTAACTTATTGAGAATCCTACCCTTTTTGGTAGGGTAATTAAGGTAATAATTCTAAATCAACCCTAATCATCAATAATGAATATCACTATTATCTCTCGATTGTTATCTACCTTCAATGTTCTTCGTCTTCTAACACTTTTGACCTCACTCACCCTCCTCTCCCCTTCATTAGGGTGGAAAATGTTGATCTCGACTTATCATGATTTTTAATGCCCTTGTCCTCGTTCGCCGGTACAGAGTGTCATCCTCCTACCATGATCACAGACGAGCACATGAATCTCCAACCACCCTTCGTCTCCCCCTTGCCCTAGCATTTGTTGTCCCTAGTGGCTAACACCTTTCCCCTACAATTGCCAAGATGTTGCCTTTTCTCTCTGATTGTCATTGCCCATTGTTCATAGTCTATAAAACATGTTGATCATTATGTAATCTTATGCATATCAAAATAAGTTTATATGTTTAACTTAAAATGTAAATTTTTTTACCAGAAAAGGGGATGAATTTTTTTATTATTAGTCAGTGGAAGAATCAATCATAATTAGTTAAAAAGGAAAAATTATGAATTATCTTAAATTTTTTAAATATAATAATTAACTTTGTTGCCACCTGCCGCGTCAAGGCTAGGGTGAGACTTGGTTGTCCTTCTAGTTGCCCTTGGCCAGAGGCTGCCAAGGTCAGGCCCCCAGGGTGGTGGCCCTTGGCCGTGCCTAGCCTTAGGGGGCATGGTGATAATGGTCATGACCAATCTGTTAAAATATAAGTTTTTTTAAAAAATGAAAGGCAATTTTATCATTAATAATTTTTTCCTTTTTTGGTAATTAGTATGGGTTCTTCTACCGCTATGTAATATTAAGAACTATCCCTCTTTTCTAGTAAAATCTCTAAAACATAATGTAAGAGTACATATTTTATTTATTACTTACCTATAGTACAAACAATTAATTTTCTAAACATTAATTAATTTATTGTGATTGTATTCCTACACTAAAAAGAATTCACTTTACTTAAAACTTTTTTCATCAGCCAACATTATTTATGTATACTATAATATTTTAAAATAACGGGCAATTTTGTTATTATTGAAAATTTTACCTATTTATGATAATTAATTTTGATTCTTTCACCGTTAGGTAATATAAAAAATATCCTTTTTCTAGTAAAAATCTCTAAAATGTAATGTAAGAGTATGTATTTTATTTATCATGTACGTACAGTACAAAGAATTAATTTTCTAAACTTTAATAAATTTATTGTGATTGTAATCTTAAACTAAAAATAATTTATTTTACTTAAAACTTTTTGCATCAACCAACATTATTTATGTATACTATAATATTTTAATTCTTATATACATGATTAACAAGAAATATTACATCTCAAAAAATAATGAACAAATTACACAACAAAATTACTATGTATTTAACTTTATATCATGTAGTAATAATTACAAATAAATTATTATTTTTATTTAGTGAACATATTTAGGAGATTAAGGTTTTAAAATAATCAAATAACTGTTTTTATTTATTAGTCATGTTTTGGACAGTCAATTAATAAAGCTATATGATAACAATTTTAAAAATATTATATTTTATATTTTATTATATCTGTGCATCGGCCGTATGGATGATACCATGCCAGATACTAGCATGCATTTGTATCCCTGTATTTGTATTTCTCTTCTTTTCCGATCTTCTTCTCCGCAATTGACTTGATATGCCCCCCTCCTCTACACTTTTACACTCACGCTTGATCTACTTTCCCTTTGCTCCTCATCAAGCCCTCCCTCCTTCCCTTCTGGATCTGTTACTTGATCTACTTTCCCTTTGCTCCTTTTACATTTTAATCATCACTAAGATCTTAATTCCATTTTGCTGCTTCTCTCCATTATTCCTACATCCAATTCGTCCTCCTCCAACCCCACAAGATGTTCAGCCGTTTTGGCAAGAAGAAAACCCGAAACGAAATCCCTCCCATCAACCCTACTATAAAAGGGATGATCAACAGTGCAACGAGGATTCATCAAGCACATCAGACCACTATGGTAGGTCACGTAGATCCAGCTAACCCACCGGGTCAAACGCCAGGGAATTCCATTATAGCCGGATCATCTGCTGCTGCTGATCCTGCACAAGTGCCAAGTTCTCCTTCTACATCATCGACCTCTGTGATAGGGGTAGATCCAGCTAACCCACAAGGTCAAACGCCAGGAAATTCGATTGTAGCTGGACCATCTGCTCCTGCTGATCCTGCACAAGTGTCAAGTTCTCCTTCTACATCATCGACCTCTGTGATAGGGGTAGATCCAGCTAACCCACAAGGTCAAACGCCAGGAAATTCGATTATAGCTGGACCATCTGCTCCTTCTACATCATCGACCTCTGCTCAAGCTCTTCCTCAAGCTGGTGGCAGGAGCCGGATTTCGTCCTCAATCTCCATTGGGCAAGACCAAGCCTTCCATGAGGTATGCAAATTTCTTACTGAAGATGATGTTGGAATTGTTGGGATTTATGGCATGGGCGGGGTTGGGAAGACCACCCTTACAAAAAAAGTTTGGTACGAGTTTTTGGGGCCCTCTAACTTCAAAGTCCTCTCTATTGTTGTCTCAAAAATCGTAAACGTCGATAAGATTCAAGAAGATATAATGAAGGGGATTGGTTTACGCTTTCAGAAGGATGTACACCCTCTCAATCGTGGAAGGGAAATAAACGAGGCAATTGCTAGAAGCCAGAGGAAACTAGCCTTACTTTTTGATGATATATGGGAAGTTTTAGATTTATATGAGATTGGAGTTTTTGGTGGGATGAGTTTTGATACATCCATCTTCAAAATAATTTTTACTACTCGTTTAGAAGATGTATGCTCACAGATGCAGCCTGATAGAGAGATCAAAATTCAACCTCTAGGGTGGGATGACTCCTGGGCATTATTTGCCAAACATGTTGGGACTAAGACCCTTCATTCCTCCCATAATCAAATCCTTGACCTTGCTAAAAGTGTTGCTAAAGAATGTGGAGGGCTGCCGCTCGCACTCATCGTTATTGGTAGGGCCATGACATGTAAATACAGTCGTGGAGCTTGGGAAGCTACATTGTATAATCTTCGAAAATCTCCTGCGAAGGTTCAAGGGTCTGAAGAAAGACTATTTTCTATCTTAAAATTGAGTTACGACAACATACAAAATGACGTTGACAAGGAGTGTTTCTTGTTTTGTTGTTTGTATCCGGAAGATTCGAAAATTGATCGAGAAGAGCTTGTAGAGTTTTGGATTGGAGATGGAATTTTGGATTTGGATGGCAGTTATCATGATGCGCGTAACAGAGGGTATGAAATTATAGATAGACTGTTGGCTGCGTGCCTCCTTGAATTAAAAGATGAGGACTACCTAACAATGCATGACATCATACGGGACATGGGGCTATGGATTGCTGGTGAATTGAAATTCTTTGTTCATGGTGAACGTCTGAAATTGACAAAAGACGAGATAAGGAATAGGTGGGAGGAGGCTAATGGGATGTACGTACTCAAAGGGGATGATTTACCGGAGCAACCTCATTGCCAAAATTTGACTACCTTAATTTTTGAGACAAGTGAACTTGAGTTGCAAAATAGTTTCTTGCAATTCATGGACAAATTAAGGATCTTAAAAATTGATGATCTTGCATTTGTTGATACGACATTTGAGATTGTTGGACAATTTACCGAATTGAGGTGGCTTAGCATATGCAGTACTAATCTAGAAAAGTTTCCAAGTGAGTTAGGAAATTTGAGAAAACTGAATGTGCTACAAATAGAATTTAAAGAACATCTAGATTCACTTCCGCCAGCCATAGGACAACTTAGGGAGCTTAGAAAGCTCTCGATAACGAGTTGGACATCCATAAAAATGTTACCTTTGGAGATTGGAAAGTTGAGTAAGCTAGAGGAACTACTTCTTTCAACTTGGGCCGACAAGGATTGTTTCATCAATCACATTCCGAATGGGATATTTGAGCATATGCGCGAGCTTAGAAGACTGGAATTGAGTGTGACGAGTGTGGGCATATTACCGGCTGATCTCTGGAATTTGTCCAAGTTGGAGCATCTAAACATCAAATCCAAGAGTGATGGAGAAGATATGGACATATTTGACATAGACGGTCTAAAGCAGTTGTCCAAGTCCCTAAGAACTCTTGACATGACAATGTGGCCAATTTTTAAGTGGGCCGACATAGGATCAGCACTTGAGTCCATGAACGAGATGTCTGACTTGTCAATTTCTGGCTGTCCACTTGATGAAATAATCGTATCAAGTAAAAGGCTAGAGAAGCTCTACATTTCACATTGCCCTCAATTAGTGAAGTTGCAAGTAGGCGGGGATGCCCTCAAATGCCTATGCTCTTTGACTATCT